>JAHQIW010007491.1:0-2500 GCA_019055375.1 Parelaphostrongylus tenuis
GGGGGGGGGGGGGGGGGGGGGGGGTGGGGGGGGGTGGGGGGGGGGGGGGGGGGGGTGGGGGGGGGGGGGGGGGGGGGGGGGTGGGGGGGGGGGGGGGGGGGGGGTGGGGGGGGGGGGGGGGGGGGGGGGGGTGGGGGGGGGGGGGGGGGGGGGGGGGGGGGGGGGGGGGGGGGGGGGGGGGGGGGGGGGGGGGGGGGTGGGGGGGGGGGGGGGGGGGGGGGGGGGGGGGGGGGGTGGGGGGGGGGGGGGGGGGGTGGGGGGGGGGGGGGGGGGGGGGGGGGGGGGGGGGGGGGGGGGGGGGTGGGGGGGGGGGGGGGGGGGGGGGGGGGGGGGGGGGGGGGGGGGGGGGGGTGGGGGGGGGGGGGGGGGGGGGGGTGGGGGGGGGGGGGGGGGGGGGGGGGGGGGGGGGGGGGGGGGGGGGGGGGGGGGGGGGGGGGGGGGGGGGGGGGGGGGGGGGGGGGGGGGGGGTGGGGGGGGGGGGGGGGGGGGGGGGGGGGGGGGGGGGGGGGGGGGGGGTGGGGGGGGGGGGGGGGGGGGGGGGGGGGGGGGGGGGGGGGGGGGGGGGGGGGGGGGGGGGGGGGGGGGGGGGGGGGGGGGGGGGGGGGGGGGGGGGGGGGGGGGGGGGGGGGGGGGGGGGGGGGGGGGGGGGGGGGGGGGGGGGGGGGGGGGGGGGGGGGGGGGGGGGGGGAGGGGGGGGGGGGGGGGGGGGGGGGGGGGGGGGGGGGGGGGTGGGGGGGGGGGGGGGGGGGGGGGGGGGGGGGGGGGGGGGGGGGGGGGGGGGGGGGGGGGGGGGGGGGGGGGGGGGGGGGGGGGGGGGGGGGGGGGGGGGTGGGGGGGGGGGGGGGGGGGGGGGGGGGGGGGGGGGGGGGGGGGGGGGGGGGGGGGGGGGGGGGGGGGGGGGGGGGGGGGGGGGGGGGGGGGGGGGGGGGGGGGGGGGGGGGGGGGTGGGGGGGGGGGGGGGGGGGGGGGGGGGGGGGGGGGGGGGGGGGGGGGGGGGGGGGGGGGGGGGGGGGGGGGGGGGGGGGGGGGGGGGGGGGGGGGGGGGGGGGGGGGGGGGGGGGGGGGGGGGGGGGGGGGGGGGGGGGGGGGGGGGGGGGGGGGGGGGGGGGGGGGGGGGGGGGGTGGGGGGGGGGGGGGGGGGGGGGGGGGGGGGGGGGGGGGGGGGGGGGGGGGGGGGGGGGGGGGGGGGGGGGGGGGGGGGGGGGGGGGGGGGGGGGGGGGGGGGGGGGGGGGGGGGGGGGGGGGGGGGGGGGGGGGGGGGGGGGGGGGGGGGGGGGGGGGGGGGGGGGGTGGGGGGGGGGGGGGGGGGGGGGGGGGGTGGGGGGGGGGGGGGGGGGGGGGGGGGGGGGGGGGGGGGGGGGGGGGGGGGGGGGGGGGGGGGGGGGGGGGGGGGGGGGGGGGGGGGGGGGGGGGGGGGGGGGGGGGGGGGGTGGGGGGGGGGGGGGGGGGGGGGGGGGGGGGGGGGGGGGGGGGGGGGGGGGGGGGGGGGGGGGGGGGGGGGGGGGGGGGGGGGGGGGGGGGGGGGGGGGGGGGTGGGGGGGGGGGGGGGGGGGGGGGGGGGGGGGGGGGGGGGGGGGGGGTGGGGGGGGGGGGGGGGGGGGGGGGGGGGGGGGGGGGGGGGGGGGGGGGGGGGGGGGGGGGGGGGGGGGGGGGGGGGGGGGGGGGGGGGGGGGGGGGGGGGGGGGGGGGGGGGGGGGGGGGGGGGGGGGGGGGGGGGGGGGGGGGGGGGGGGGGGGGGGGGGGGGGGGGGGGGGGGGGGGGGTGGGGGGGGGGGGGGGGGGGGGGGGGGGGGGGGGGGGGGGGGGGGGGGGGGGGGGGGGGGGGGGGGGGGGGGGGGGGGGGGGGGGGGGGGGGGGGGGGGGGGGGGGGGGGGGGGGGGGGGGGGGGGGGGGGGGGGGGGGGGGGGGGGGGGGGGGGGGGGGGGGGGGGGGGGGGGGGGGGGGGGTGGGGGGGGGGGGGGGGGGGGGGGGGGGGGGGGGGGGGGGGGGGGGGGGGGGGGGGGGGGGGGGGGGGGGGGGGGGGGGGGGGGGGGGGGGGGGGGGGGTGGGGGGGGGGGGGGGGGGGGGGGGGGGGGGGGGGGGGGGGGGGGGGGGGGGGGGGGGGGGGTGGGGGGGGGGGGGGGGGGGGGGGGGGGGGGGGGGGGGGGGGGGGGGGGGGGGGGGGTGGGGGGGGGGGGGGGGGGGGGGGGGGGGGGGGGGGGGGGGGGGGGGGGGGGGGGGGGGGGGGGGGGGGGGGGGGGGGGGGGGGGGGGGGGGGGGGGGGGGGGGGGGGGGGGGGGGGGGGGGGGGGGGGGGGGGGGGGGGGGGGGGGGGGGGGGGGGGGGGGGGGGGGGGGGGGGGGGGGGGGGGGGGGGGGGGGGGGGGGGGGGGGGGGGGGGGGGGGGGGGGGGGGGGGGGGGGGGGGGGGGGGGGGGGGGGGGGGGGGGGGGGGGGGGTGGGGGGGGGGGGGGGGGGGGGGGGGGGGGGGGGGGGGGGGGGGGGGGGGGGGGGGGGGGGGGGGG
>JAHQIW010007491.1:10000-15000 GCA_019055375.1 Parelaphostrongylus tenuis
GGGGGTGGTGGGAGGGTTTGGGGTGTTTGTTTGTGTTGTGTGGGTTGGGTTTGGGTGATTGAATGGTGGGTTTGTGGTGTTGTTGGGTGTGGTGGGGGGGGAATGGGGGGGGGGGTTGTGGAAGGTGTGTTGGGGGTGTGGTGTTTGGTTAGGAGTTTTAGTGTGGGTGGGGTGAAGTGGGAGGGGGGGGGGGTGAAGGAATGGTGGGGGTGTGTGTGGGGGTGTGTGGTTGGTTGGGGGTTGGGGTATGTGTTGGGGGTTGTGGGCGGGGTTGTGTGGGTGCGGGGGTGTGGGGGAGTTGTGTGGGGGGGAGGAGTGGGTGTTGGTGGGTGGTCGGTGTTGTGGGTTTGTGTGGTGGAAGGTGAGTGTGGTGGGTAGTGTTGGTGTGTTTTTGTTAGGGGTTTGGGGTGGTGTGTGTGGGGGGGGGTGAGGTTGGTTGTGGTGGTGTGGGTTGGTTGTGTGGGGTGTGGTGTTGTGTGGCTGGGGTGGTTTGTTGTTGTGGGGGGGTGGGGGTGGTGGGGGGGGGGGCAGGGGGTTTGGGTTTGGGGAGGGTGGGGGTGGGGGTGGGTGTGGTGGGTGGCAGGGGGTGGGGGGTGGGTGGTGGGGAAGGGTTTGGTGTGGGGTGGGGCGTTTGGTGGGGGGGGGGTGTGTGTGTGGGGAGGGTGGGTGTGGTTGTGGGTTGGGAAAGGGTGGGTAAAGGGCAAGGAGTTTTTTGGTTGTTGGGTTTGCATTTGGGTGGCGGGGTTGGGGTGGGGGGTTGTGGGAGGGTGGGGGTGTGGGGGTAGTTCGGGGTTGGTTGTGGGGGCGGGGGGGAATGTGTGGTTTTTGGTGTTGTTGTTGGTGGGTGGTTGTGGGGAAGGGGGGGGGGTGGGGGGGGGTTGTGTGTGGGGGTGGTGTGGTGTGGGGGGGGGGGGTGGGGGAAGGGTTGGGGGGTTTGTGTTTGGAAAGTGTGGTAAGTTGTGGGGGTGTTGTGTGGGGGGGTGGTTGTGGGTGGGGGGTGGGAAGGGTGTGTGGTGGGGGGTGGGGGTGGGGGGGGGGGTGTGGGTTGTGGGTTGGGGTGGGTGGGTTTGTTTGTTTGGGAAGGTGGGGTTTTTTTGGTTGGGGGTTGTTGTTGTTTGGGTGGGTGTGTGGTTGGGGTGGGTGGTTGGGTTTGGGTGTGGGGGGGTGTTAGTGTGGGGGAGAGGGTGGTGGGGTGTGGTTTGTTGGGTTGTGGTGGGGGTGGGTGGGTGTGTAAGGTGTGGGGTTGGGTGTGGGGTGTGGTGGGAAGTTGTGTTGGTTTGGTGGGAAGAAAGGGTTGGAAGGTGGTGGCGGTTTGGTTAAATGGGTGTGGGGTGAGGGGTGATTTGGTTGAGGGGGGTTAAGGAGGTGGGGGGGGGGTTGTGGGAAGGGTGGGGGGGGGAGTGGTGGTTGTGTTTTGTTGTGTGTCGGTTTTTTTGGTGTATAAGTGGGTGTGGTTTGTGGGGGGTTTTTGTTGTGGGTGTTTTTGTGTTGGGGTGTTGTGGTTGTGGTAAGGGGGGGGGGGGTGGGGGGTGGAAGTGGTGGGGTGTTGAAGTGGTGTTGTGAGGTTGGTTTGTGGGGGGGGTGGGGGGGGGCGGGGGTGGGTGGGGGGTGGGTGTGGGGGGTGGGGGGATGGGTGTGTGGTAATTGGGTGGGGTGATAAGTGTTAAGTTGAACGTGTGTGGTGGGGTGTTGTTGTGGGGGGGGGGGGTGGGGTGTGGGGGGTGGTGTGGGGTGTGTGGGTTGTTGGGGGTGGGGTGTGTTGCGTGGGTGAGTGGGTGGTGGGGTGGGGGGGGGTAAATTGTGGTTGGGTGGGTGTGTGTGTGAGGGGGGTGGGGGTGTGGGTGTGTAAGATGGGGGGGGGGGGGGTGTTGGTGTGGGGGTAGGGGGGGGGGGGGGGGGGGGTTTTGTTTGGTTGTGGGGGGGTTTGGGGTTGTGGGTGTGGGTAACAGGGGGGGGGTGGGTTGGGGGGGGATGGGGTGGGGGTTGGGGGGGTGTGTGTGTGGGGTGTTGGGGTTCTTTGGGTGGTGAAGTGTTGTGGGGGATGTTGTTTGGTGGGTCGGGTGTGGGGTGGAGGTGGGTTGTTTGGGTGGGGTGGGGGGTGTTTGGGGTGGGGGAGGGGGGGGGATGGGGGTGGTTTTGTTGGGTGGGGGGGTGGGTGTGTGTGTTTGGGGTGGTGTTTTGTTGGGGGAGGAGGCGGGTTGGGTTTGGAAGGTGTGGGTGGGGGGGGTGCTGTGGGTTGGATGGGGTTGGTTTGGTGGGTGGTTGTGTTTTTGGTGTGGGGTTGGGGGGGGGAATGGGGGGGGGGGATGGGTGGGGATGTTTTGTGTGGTGGGGTGGGGTGGGTGTGTGGGTTTGTGGGGATTGTGTGTGTGTTGTGGTGGGTCGGTGGGAAGTTTGTTGAGGGTGTGGGTGGGGGGGTTGGGGTGGTGTTGTTGGGTTGGTGCTGGGGTGGGTGGGGGGGGGTGGGGCGGTGTGGGGGGGTGTTGGATGGTTGGGGGTGCGGGTAGAAAAGGTGGGTTTGTGGGGGGTTTGGGTGGGTGAGTTGGTGGGGGTTGGTGTTGGTGTGGTTTGAGGGGGGGAGGTGGGGGTGGGGAGTGGGTGTTGTGGTAAGCCGTGGTTGGTGGGGGGGCGTGTGTGGGTGGTTGTAGGGTTGTTAGAAGTTGGGGGGGGGGGTGGGGGGGGTTTGGTGGTTGGTGGTGGGGGGGGGGTGGGGCGGGGGGGGTGAAGGGTGGGGTGTGGGTGTGTTTGGGGGGGGTGGTGTGAGTGGTGGGCTTTGTGGTGGGTGGTGAGGGTGGTGGGGTGGGAGGAATGGTGGGGGTGGTGGGGTTTGTGTGGAAGGTTGTGGTGTGGTAAATGTTGTTGGTTGTGGTGGGGTGTGTGTGGTTGTAGATGGGGTGGGTGGGGTGGGTGGGGGTGGGGGTGGGGGGGGGTGGTGTGTAATGTGGGGAAAGTGGGTGCTTGGGGGTTGTTGTTGAGTGGGGTGTTGTGTGGTTGGTTGTGGGTGAATGTGGTGTTGGGTTGTGGTGGGGGGGGGGGTGGGTGGTGGGGGTGGGTGTGGGTGTTGTGGGAGTGGTGGTGTGTGAGGGGTGTCGTTTGTGTGGGGGAAGGGGGGAATGTGGTTAGGGAAGGGGGGGGGGGGGTGTTGTTGGAGGGTGGGGGGGTGGGTGGAAGGTGGTGGATCCGGGGTGTGGGGTGGGGGGGGGTAGTTGAAGCGGTGGGAAGTGTGGTGTGGTGTGTTGCGGTGGTTGGGGTGGTTGGTGGTGGGGGGGTGGGTGTGGGAAGAGGGCTGGTGGGTTAAGGGGGGTTGTTTTTGTGTGTGGCGGTTGGGGGGGTGGTGGGGTTTGGGGGGGGGGGTGATGGGGGGGGGGGGGGGGGGGGGGATGGGGGAGGGGGATGGGGGGTGTGGGTTGTGTGGGGTGGGGGTTGGTGTGGGGTGGGGGGGGGGGTGGGGGAGGAAAGTGGTGGGGGGGGCGTAGGGTGGGGGGGTGGGGGGTGGGTGGGGGGGTGGGGGGGGGGAAAAAATGTAGGGGGGGGGGGGGGGGGGGGTTGGGAAGGGGGGGGGGGGGTGGGGGGGGGTTGGGGGGGGGGGTTAGTGGGGGTGGGGGGGGGGGGGGTGGGGTGTGGGGGACTGGTGTGAAAGGAAGGTGTGTAATTGGGTGGTTTTAGGGTGTAAGGTTGGGGTTGTGGGGGTTGTGGGTGGGGGGTGGTTTTGAGTGTGGGTGGGGGACGGTAAGTGGGGTGGGGGGGGGTTTGTGTTGAAGGGTGTGTGTGTTTGGTGTGTTGCGGGGTGTGTGTGTGTTTGGTGTTGTTGTGCTGGGTGGGGGGGATTGGTGGGGGGTGTGGGGTTTGGGGGTGGGGGGTGTGGGTTGGGGGGGTGTGTTGGGGGTTGTGTGGGGGGGGGGGAAGGGAAGGGGGGGGGGGGGGTGGGGTTGGCGGTAAGGGTGGTGTGGTGTGTTTTGTAGGTCGTGGGGGGGGAATTTGGGGATGGGGGTGGGAAGTGTTTTGTAATGTGTGTGGGGGGGTGGGTGTTTTTTTTTGTTTTTGGGTGTTTGAGTGTGGGGGGGGGGTGTGGGTGTGGGGGGGGGGGGTGGGGAGGGGGGGGAAGGGGTGGTGAGGGGTGTGGTGTTTGTTGGGTTTTAATTTGAAGGGTTTGTGTAAGTTTGGGTGGGTTGTTGTGGGTTGTGTTGGGGTGTGGGTAGTGTTTGTGTTGGAAGTGTTTAGGTGTGTGGGTGGGGTGTTGTTATAGCGGAATTGTGGGTGAAGAGGGGGTTTGGGGTGGGTCTGGGTTTGTGTGGTGTTTTTGTGTGTGGTGGTTGTTTGAAGGTGTTTGGGGGGGGGGTGGGGGTGGGGGAAGGGTGTGGGGTTGTGGAGGGCGGTTGTTGTTGGGTGGGGGGTATGTGTGGAAGGGGGTGAGTGGGTGGTGTGGTTAGGGGTGTGGGTGGGTGGTGTGTTTGGTTTGGTGTTTTTGTGTTTGGTGTGTTTGTTGGTGTGTGTGGGTGTGGATGGTGGTGGGTGCGTGTGGGGTGAAGGTGTGAATTTGTGTTTGTTGTGGGTGGGTGGTGTTGTTGGTGTGGTGTTTGGGGAAGAGTTGTTTTTGTGTTTTGTTTATGGGGGTGGGGGTGTGTTGGTGGGTGCGTTTGTGTTGTTTTGGAATGGTTTTTTGTGGGTGTGTGTTGTTGTTTTGGTGGAGGCGGTTGTGGTGGGGTGTTGTTTGTAGGGTTTGTGGTGTTGTGGGGTGTGTCGTGTTTTTGGAAGTTTGTGGGGTGGTTCTGTTGATTTTAATTGTGGGGTGGGTGGTTTGTTGTGTTGTTTGTGGTGGTGTGGCGGGGGTAATGGTGTAAGGGGGTTTTGTGGGGTTTCGTGGGGTGTTTGTCTGGTGCGTGTTTGTTGGTGGTTGTTTGTGGGGGTGGGGTTTGGGGGGCGTGGGTTGGTGGTGGTGTGGTGGGGTGTGTGTGGGGTGGAGGTGTGGTGTGTTTTTGGTTGTTTTGTTTGGTGTGGGT
>JAHQIW010007491.1:27500-100913 GCA_019055375.1 Parelaphostrongylus tenuis
TTTTTTTTTTTTTTTTTTTTTTTTTTTTTTTTTTGTTTTTTTTTTTTTTTTTTTTTTTTTTTTTTTTTTTTTTTTTTTTTTTTTTTTTTTTTTTTTTTTTTTTTTTTTTTTTGTTTTTTTTTTTTTTTTTTTTTTTTTTTTTTTTTTTTTTTTTTTTTTTTTTTTTTTTTTTTTTTTTTTTTTTTTTTTTTTTTTGTTTTTTTTTTTTTTTTTTTTTTTTTTTTTTTTTTTTTTTTTTTTTTTTTTTTTTTGTTTTTTTTTTTTTTTTTTTTTTTTTTTTTTTTTTTTTTTTTTTTTTTTTTTTTTTTTTTTTTTTTTTTTTTTTTTTTTTTTTTTTTTTTTTTTTTTTTTTTTGTTTTTTTTTTTTTTTTTTTTTTTTTTTTTTTTTTTTTTTTTTTTTTGTTTTTTTTTTTTTTTTTTTTTTTTTTTTTTTTTTTTTTTTTTTTTTTTTTTTTTTTTTTTTTTTTTTTTTTTTTTTTTTTTTTTTTTTTTTTTTTTTTTTTTTTTTTTTTTTTTTTTTTTTTTTTTTTTTTTTTTTTGTTTTTTTTTTTTTTTTTTTTTTTTTTTTTTTTTTTTTTTTTTTTTTTTTTTTTTTTTTTTTTTTTTTTTTTTTTTTTTTTTTTTTTTTTTTTTTTTTTTTTTTTTTTTTTTTTTTTTTTTTTTTTTTTTTTTTTTTTTTTGTTTTTTTTTTTTTTTTTTTTTTTTTTTGTTTTTTTTTTTTTTTTTTTTTTTTTTTTTTTTTTTTTTTTTTTTTTTTTTTTTTTTTTTTTTTTTTTTTTTTTTTTTTTTTTTTTTTTTTTTTTTTTTTTTTTTTTTTTTTTTTTTTTTTTTTTTTTTTTTTTTTTTTTTTTTTTTTTTTTTTTTTTTTTTTTTTTTTTTTTTTTTTTTTTTTTTTTTTTTTTTTTTTTTTTTTTTTTTTTTTTTTTTTTTTTTTTTTTTTTTTTTTTTTTTTTTTTTTTTTTTTTTTTTTTTTTTTTTTTTTTTTTTTTTTTTTTTTTTTTTTTTTTTTTTTTTTTTTTTTTTTTTTTTTTTTGTTTTTTTTTTTTTTTTTTTTTTTTTTTTTTTTTTTTTTTTTTTTTTTTTTTTTTTTTTTTTTTTTTTTTTTTTTTTTTTTTTTTTTTTTTTTTTTTTTTTTTTTTTTTTTTTTTTTTTTTTTTTTTTTTTTTTTTTTTTTTTTTTTTTTTTTTTTTTTTTTTTTTTTTTTTTTTTTTTTTTTTTTTTTTTTTTTTTTTTGTTTTTTTTTTTTTTTTTTTTTTTTTTTTTTTTTTTTTTTTTTTTTTTTTTTTTTTTTTTTTTTTTTTTTTTTTTTTGTTTTTTTTTTTTTTTTTTTTTTTTTTTTTTTTTTTTTTTTTTTTTTTTTTTTTTTTTTTTTTTTTGTTTTTTTTTTTTTTTTTTTTTTTTTTTTTTTTTTTTTTTTTTTTTTTTTTTTTTTTTTTTTTTTTTTTTTTTTTTTTTTTTTTTTTTTTTTTTTTTTTTTTTTTTTTTTTTTTTTTTTTTTTTTTTTTTTTTTTTTTTTTTTTTTTTTTTTTTTTTTTTTTTTTTTTTTTTTTTTTTTTTTTTTTTTTTTTTTTTTTTTTTTTTTTTTTTTTTTTTTTTTTTTTTTTTTTTTTTTTTTTTTTTGTTTTTTTTTTTTTTTTTTTTTTTTTTTTTTTTTTTTTTTTTTTTTTTTTTTTTTTTTTTTTTTTTTTTTTTTTTTTTTTTTGTTTTTTTTTTTTTTTTTTTTTTTTTTTTTTTTTTTTTTTTTTTTTTTTTTGTTTTTTTTTTTTTTTTTTTTTTTTTTTTTTTTTTTTTTTTTTTTTTTTTTTTTTTTTTTTTTTTTTTTTTTTTTTTTTTTTTTTTTTTTTTTTTTTTTTTTTTTTTTTTTTTTTTTTTTTTTTTTTTTTTTTTTTTTTTTTTTTTTTTTTTTTTTTTTTTTTTTTTTTTTTTTTTGTTTTTTTTTTTTTTTTTTTTTTTTTTTTTTTTTTTTTTTTTTTTTTTTTTTTTTTTTTTTTTTTTTTTTTTTTTTTTTTTTTTTTTTTTTTTTTTTTTTTTTTTTTTTTTTTTTTTTTTTTTTTTTTTTTTTTTTTTTTTTTTTTTTTTTTTTTTTTTTTTTTTTTTTTTTTTTTTTTTTTTTTTTTTTTTTTTTTTTTTTTTTTTTTTTTTTTTTTTTTTTTTTTTTTTTTTTTTTTTTTTTTTTTTTTTTTTTTTTTTTTTTTTTTTTTTTTTTTTTTTTTTTTTTTTTTTTTTTTTTTTTTTTGTTTTTTTTTTTTTTTTTTTTTTTTTTTTTTTTTTTTTTTTTTTTTTTTTTTTTTTTTTTTTTTTTTTTTTTTTTTTTTTTTTTTTTTTTTTTTTTTTTTTTTTTTTTTTTTTTTTTTTTTTTTTTTTTTTTTTTTTTTTTTTTTTTTTTTTTTTTTTTTTTTTTTTTTTTTTTTTTTTTTTTTTTTTGTTTTTTTTTTTTTTTTTTTTTTTCAGTTCAAATGTGTTCAGAGCCGATTTGTAGTGTCTGAGATCAAATCTATCCACGGATAAACTGGCGATGATAACGCCTTAGGTATATCGCAAATTTATGTTTACCTCAACAATTTTTTGCTATCTTGTTACATTATTCCTTGATAAAATTCCTTAAGTTGTGTTAGTAAGAAGTTGCAAGGCAACACCAGTTGAAGAAATGTGCGAATAGTTTGAGTAAACCCATATTCATCACAGTGTTCTCAAAAAAATTTTTTTTGTTTCATTATGGAAAAATGCTAAGTATGCCTTTTTTTAACGATTTGAAATTTTTCCTCTGCTGTTTTAAAATGCTTCCTTTTCATTTCTTTCTTTTTTTTCAGATACACAGTTTTTCATTGAGATATAAAGTCATAGCTTATTGAGATATAAAGTCATGCTACCCGGTATAAGCATTTTTCAGTAGTTTATTGATCTATCTCTATTATATTTTGGATAGATTTTTTTATAATGAAAAGTTATGGATTCTAAAACTTATTATAATAAAAAATTATCTGGAACGTAATTTTTTTTGGCCCATCAAAGCCTATGATTGAAAGAATGCTTTTCAAATACCCACCAATGCTTAATTTGCTTCGAGTCTAAATAATTGTCACACATATGCAGATTCTTGAAATGAATGCGCCTTTTAATGAGATCATTTTCTGGAAGTGCTTGTTTATAATAGTACTTCTGTCACATATTATACTTATTGATTCACAATACAGTTGTTTAATAAACTGTCAATTACCGTAATCATTGAATTGCCTTATAATTTCAATTGCATTATTGTTTTAAATCTTTATTCTGGTTAATATCAAGAGGCAGTGGATCTTGGAGAATGATCTAATTGTCTAGCCAGGGATAGGATTCCAAAATACTAGAACGATATAGTAGGATACTAGGCCATGGTACTAGCAGCCATTGCCATTGACTCGTCACTTCTGGAGAAACCTGGGATGAACCATGGCACCAACATCCACCTTATGGCCTGAAATTGCTCCATTATCATATCCTCCGCGCTTGGGACGTAGCATCTGCGGGAAAACACAATTGAAAGGTTATGACTAATTCAAAAGTGACCTGAGCTACATCCCTAATCGCCAGCCTGATTTTTGGCAAGAAAGGCGCCCAGCCTTGAACGCAGCAAATGGTTGCAAATCATTAATTATAGAAGGAGTTGAACCCGCTTTTTTACAGATACGGAGAGCACTTGTTACCATTCACCTACCAACGTCCCGCTTGCTACTTTTTTTGGTATACCTCTACCATTACTGTCAGCAACCAACCTTGGGTGAGGCGCACGATCAACATCAACCGTCGTGAAATATGAAGCTTGCAATTTCTTGATTTGATTCCTTCAAAGACACCTAGGCCTTTTCAAAATGTCTCGCATTAGCTCACCTTTAGATAAGCCAAAGTTCATTGTATCGCATAAATCATGTAAATTTCATTAAGAATTTGTAACGCTCTCTTGGATGAAGGGCCGGACATAGCTCAAGGTCGTTCATACATCCTGTAGCTTGCTAACCAACATTCTTATATTGATATTGTCTCCGAAATTGGAAAAGCACTTGTCAATCTGGATCGACTAAGAATTCCGTCACCTCTGCGACGAGCGCTATGTCGTTCAAATAATGATGAAGACATAAAGACTGCATAAATATGAGGATCAAAACTGCAAGGCTGAACGCATGTAGACAATCGCTAACGAATTTCAGTTCTAAAGAACACTAAGGCTTTTTAGCATTAGCCAGACAAATTGCTATAATCAACTAGTGTTACCTTTTCAATGATAAAGAATTTTAATCAAATAGACAAGAGAACTTTCAGCGTAGATCAGTCCCTGAGATGCACCATACCAACGTCTTCAAATTTTAGCTTTGTTTAAGATGGATGAATGCATATCTCTTGCCAATGTCACGATTCGCACTGACCTCCCAATGCATCAAGTGAGCATTGCTATCCTGCCAGACAAGTCTGGTGCCAATTACCGATTTGACACGGAAAGCTCAGTGAGCCTTGAGAGCGGATTGAACCATCGGCCACCAATTGATTATGTGTACTGCAGAGCGCCTCAACCACTGCGCCACACGCACCCATAGATTGTTCCTACCAAAATAAAATGAAAGATAATTTGCCAAATTGCTCTTCCCTTTTATGGAAGTATGATTTTGTGCACATCTCTGAATTTGTCAGTCTACCACTCGCTATTGCTCACACTACTCACCTCTTCTGAGCATTAGTCGTTACCGATACGACATCTCGATAACGTGACAACGAAAAATCTTTCAATTGTGAGTTAATCGGAAGCAAATGAAGCAATGCACTCGACATGACTGACAACGAATGGTGAACGTAATGAGATTTTTTTCTAGCCATTTTCGAACTTCCGGAACATATAGCGACATTAATGACGCAGCTATTGCTCCACCTCTTTCAGCAATTCCCTACCTGACAATATTGCCTGTATCCGCTTTCACCGTTCCATTAGATTTAATATCATCCCACAATACCGTTTTCCCACTCACTGTTGAACATTTCTCTTTGCCGTCTGTATCACTGTTTCATGATTCCACTTGATGCTAATAGGTTTGGGAGGAAATTTCTGAGAAAATGCCTGTAACTTTTTTGAATGTCGGCCATTTTTTGTGTTTTTAAGATCGTTTGAAAGCCCGTCTTCTCCCGCATTGATTGGTATAAAATTATCTACATATTTCAAGATGGAGTTCACAAGGAGGCAAATTAGGTTGTTGATGATGCACGAATGGCTGTTGGGTTCAAATGCAACGGTGGCAAGTGAACGCATCAAGATGCATCGACATCATCATCATCAACGCATCAACGAAGTATGTAAAATATATACCAATCAATGCGGGAGAGACGGGCTTTCAAATGAGCCCGAAAACACAAAAAGTGACCGCATTCAAAATGTTGCAAGCTTTTTCTCAGGACTTTCTCCCCAAAACTATAGTACAGCAGAAATTTGTTCATTAAATTTTGCAACTTGCAATTTCCTTCAATAGCTTTTTCTTGTTAAATCTCTCATTACTTTATTCTAATGTTACACTCAAAATTCACATGTTGTGCTCATCTTAGAAAATTTCTTGATCGACTCTATTGTGCTCCCATCATCCATTACGAAAAGTCGTTCAGTGCTGACCTAGTTAAGCTTCTCTCGCAGCCCTAGATAGCTTTGCTAGAGCGATAACGGATCTTTCGTACTTAGTCTTTTGTTAGCAATTCAACAACCTGTATAAATCGAAGGTGATTCCTGCACAAGTTTGACAAGTTCTCGGATTTCGGGAAAAGATGAATGACTTACTTTTTCCAGGGACGGAAAAACAAATTGAAGCCAACACTAGTATTGCAGAAGCATCCTACCTTTACGTTTCCAATTGATACAAAATATTTCTAACAAAGTTTTTGGCCTTACACGGTTATCACAGTTTTTTCTCCTCCTTGGTTTAAATTACGCTGGGTGAAAGTCCTTTGTAGAGACGTATCGCGCTTCACCTTCTTATTCTCATTTGCTTTAATTTGCGAGGTCTTCCTGTGTATGTTTAAAATCTTGCTGTATTTACATAATCGTAAAACTTATATTGCTATTTATTAACTCATATAATGAACTATTGGTTGCTTATGGACCACGAAAAAATGGCATGGTGGTCTGCTAGGGTTTCTAAGTGTTGAACTGATATGTCAAAGCGCAGACAGAAAAAGTCCGGTTTCTATCCGAAAAACTCATCTAAGAATTCTTGAAAAAAAATCTGCTACAGAGACTTGCACCAACTACCCCTTAGTTACTTACCTTCGCACTGACAACACTGCGATAAGCCATTTTGTTTGTATGAAAAAAATGGGGTTATTTTCACATTTCATGACTTAGCACTGCTACTGAGGGGTTTCTGAGCTATGTCCTGGCTACAATAATTCGATCAGATATGGTGATTGCCTTTCTTGAAAATAGAGAAACTCATTTTACGAAAATTATTTTCGAGCCTCTAGACTCAATCCCACTCAATGAGTGCTGCAAGAAAGCGTTATGACAAAAGAAAATAGGGTCTACTTTGCTTACATCCGATCTAGTTAATCAGTGTTTCGGTGAGATTACAGATGAAGGTCTTTGACACTCTAAAAATTTGGGTAGTAAATCAATTCCTGCCCTTTTATTGTAGAAAAACATCAGTCAAGCACTGGAGAATGAAGCCAGGTGAGTTAAATCTGGGAAACTAATCGCACTAAATATTTTGATGTTTTACAAAATGAAAAATATGCATCTAAAACCCAACTACTAATAGCGCAATATAACTTTCAAAGTTGTTAAAGAAGACGATCGGCTGTTGATTCGCAAACAAATTCAGCCGGAGTTTGCGGGCCATTCACGCCTCACTTATTATGAGGCTATGACTTTGGCGCTAATACGAGTTTGCCTTCATCCAGAAGCTCTCTATTGTCTACGGCTTCCTCACGAAACCAAAAAAACCGACAACCCGTGTCGCTGAAGGAGTGTAGATCTCTAACGTCTAGTCACTGGAAACTATTCTCTCCTCGTATTGGTAGTTCAAGAGCGTCCTTTCCTCAGCGCTCGGAATTCAATACCTATTCTCTCTATTGGTTACCACTCGCTAATTCATTCTTATTCCGCCTAACTGCTGTGAAGTTTTTTTAAACGTGTAAACGATAACTAGAGTACTTCCAGTAGCCCTCGTATTTTTATCCCATATTCTACTTTATGGGGCGGATGACGGAGTGGCAGTGATACCGGTCGTTATGTGTACGGTGTGATCCACCACTGAACTCAACGTGACTGCCATCCTTCTTGGGTCAGAAAGTCATCACCAGTCCTGCATGGGAGCAATTCACTCCCTGCGGTCTTATTGGTGAACTTCTAGCTCGTCTATTTCAAGACTCCAGGTAGAATATACTACACCAGTATGCAATAATGGACGGAAGAAAAAATTCTCAAGAAGCAGCAGCACCCACTCGCAAATGTTGGAAAGCTTCGTGGATGACGAGGCAAAAAAACGAGCCGATTACAAATGATGGAATGCGGGCAGTAACCCTGAAAAAACGAGTTGATAAAAGTTTTCTTTCGAATCTTTTTTCTAATCTTGTGTATCTGAGACAATTTCTCCTTTTTTGTTTTCTTCCACTAATCAGTATATCATAGTAGTTATAAACAGTGAAGAAAATCTCCGAATAGTTTCTATCTATGTTTTTCAAGCCGCAATCTTCATAGGCTTTTTGATTTTACATATTTCTTTCTTCTCTCATATAAATTGAAATTTCCTCTACTCTAAGTTTCATTTTGAAAAATTTTTGAAGATATTTTTTGGTCATACATTGACTTGTATCTTCATAACTCAATTTTGTACTCAACGCAGTCGCTTTTTTCCGAAAAATGAAAGTAATGACCTTTCATTATATCTGGAACTGAAGACCGAAGAGAAAAAAACTCTCCTCAAAAAAAGTCGAATTTCCATATCCATAGCTTATCCTTATGTGCTGGTTTAGGCCAACAGTTAATAGCTGCGGTGAAGCAGATTAAGAACTTTTTCTGTGTACTTTCGTTTTCATTGCGTAAGCATATAACACGGTAGTTTAAGATGCATTACAATACGTATTGTCGCTGAATAGACTAAACCATCCGAAGTCGGTCACTCGATTCCAGCCGTCTGAGCGTCAAAAACGGTTGACTCAGAGTACATCGATAATAAGCCCGGTGGTCATGGCAGATCGCGCCGAACATTTGTCAGCATGTTGCCACACCTTCAGTACCACAACTGGAGACGAGCGCAAGGGTCAAGGTGCATTCATATTTAGGATAACAACCAATGCTTCATCCTTTGTCCTTTTTTGCTTCATACTATCACTGTTTCCATTTCTTCTGTCCCTCTCAATAATCGCTAAGAAAGTTACTTGTTTTAGGCACACAATCAGACAGACTATACGCCTCTCATGCGGGCTACTTTTCCCTTGTCCTTGGCGAATGTATGGCAAGTGGCAACCCACCAAGCAAGTTATTTGGGAATGTAGTGTAGGCTTAGGTAGTTTTTCTAGACTTTCTGGAAGTTCAGTTATTGTGGACTACTCTGGACTGCCTTTACTCTACTTGTAAAATGGTATCCACATCCAAGAAAAACACCCATGTATAGCCACACATAGCTTCGCGCATCAATGAGCGTAAGTACGTCTACATCAGAAGTGAAGATTCATTTAGCGCAGCCTAGACTCATCTCCTGATTTCATCAACTTCTACCAAAGAAGTGATAATGATGCTGTTTCGAACACTCCTCTTCGGGGTCGGGATTTTGGTACACCCTTTTCTGGGAAGAGCTCACTCCCTGCAACCAAATGGAAACGCTCTATCCTGACTCTCTCAGGGCTCCTGGGCGAATCGACTGGCCACTCTTTCTGTGATACAGAGAATTCACCTGCCAGCAACCAAAAGTTCGAATTTTACATATCACACTCAACATTGATGAATATATATTATAACATCATACCACTGCTAAAAGAGCGGTTAAAAATAGAATATCTGGTAATTACCTGTGTACATATTTTAAGCTTAACCGGATTCAATGGCGATATGTGCTTACCAGACCAAGTGTTAGCGGTTGATTGCGGGCATATTCGATCGATTGTCTATATAGCAAAGCTTCTTATTGTTAGTGCAACTACTTAGCAAGCGCCTCCGGAAAAGTTGAAATGCGCGCTCGATTCCCGTCTGAGGTTCATTGTTTTGCAGATCTCTCAGCATTATTGTATATGTCGTTTGTAAGACATCTTTTGATACTCGCGCAGAGTTTTAGGTAAAAGCTGAATTTTTCAATTGGTCTTCTAATCGACATAGTGTAAAACCTTTTGACTGTTCACTGTCGTATTAATCACTCACATGTTTTATATATACTCCCTCCTCAGTCGAAAATGTCTGGGATCAAAGCATCCAAAAAATCCCGGAGAAAATCTGAGTTTTATATCTTTTGAAGAAAATGTTGTAGTTGCGAACATAAACGATGCATTGGGGAGCATCATCGTGTCTACTTTTTATTTGAAATCGAGTTTGAGAGATGAGCTGTCAAATAATAAACTGGAAGAAATATAGATAATGGGCTCCAGTGAACTAGAAATTTCACCAATGCAAAACAGCTGAGCATCGTGTTTAAGCCACGTTTTGTTAATGTTTAAGTTTTTATTGTAACGAACAAGATGGGGGTTCGGGTTGGAATGGTCAAAGTAAAGTCGAAAAGCTGCCATTTTTTGTGACTCGTATCTATGGCTCCTATGGTGATCACGTCGTCGCGAATGCGTTTGGCTATATTTCGACACTTTCTTGATGGTGTGACCTAAAATCCACAGGGATGACCACGTTTCTTCAGTATCGGCTTCTTATCAACTAGGCATTATTCAGCAGTGGATCAACAACTACAGTTTATTAATTTCAACCGATAGAGACCGAAGGAAGATTAGCTTTCGTTTTCGAACGTTTAGATCAATCTGCTCAAAGACGGTCCACACCATCATTTGTTATCGTCAAGTAACAAAAATTACTGCTCATTACCACTTTTCTCATTCATGGTACTACGAAAAAGGGCGCTTGTGAGAAGCATGCTTACTTACAGCCATCAGTGCGTGAACGAGAAAAGAGCAAGAGAAAACTCTCCAAACCTGGCCCCGAAAATAGGATTTATAGTACCACGGAAGTTCATCTTTTGGTGATAGTTTAGCAGAACTATCATGCCTCGAGCGATAAGCCTAGTAATGGGTCCCTTTTTTACCCTACTCTTCAATTCTTGCAAAAGAAGTGTCGCAGCTTCAAAGGACCAGTCTCAGAGAAATATTCAACGGTGACTGGCATCTTGCCGAATACTCTGAGTAGCCGGCTAGCTTATAATAGCTTGTAATACACTTCGTGCACAACGCAAAGTTCTATAGTATGATCTAGCGGTAGAGATGGTGTCCGCGTAAGCTTGGGTGTGTTTACTTAATTCATTGTGAGATGCGCATCGAAAAGTATTTTGGGATAGACCGCTCTTCGTTCGTATAAAGAATCCTTCGATGGTAAACTCAAGGTTGAATCAAATCCACTTAGCGAGCTCTGACACATTACGGTTGGGTTTCGAAAAGGAGGCTACATAGATCACACTGGAATACAAGTTTTAGTGCGTAAAGCTCTCTAGTCGTGCTAGATAAATTCCAAAAATCAAATAATGAACTACAAAAGTAAGTTTCTTATGTTTATGCGCTGCCTCGCTTCATGTGTCAGATCAATTTTTCACCTCAACTAAACACACTTTAACCCATCTAAGACTATGTGCGGCTACCTCCAATGATTGACTGGAAGACTTAGGAAGGAACAGAAGGGCGAGTTTTCGAATGACGCCATTACCAAGTGGCCAGAAATTTATGGTTTTTACAAGTCTTCTGCTAGGATTATGAAGTGCAAATAAAGATAATAATAGAAGAGAATCATTCCTTATTTTCTTCTTAAGTCAATCACAAGGTTCATAACACTATTTACTCGATCAGCTAATGTTTCGGTCAGTTTCGCCTTCTTCAGAACTTAGGAAGATCGCGTCGTCTCAGTCAGCCAAATACATCCATTACTCGTATAGAAGAAATTTCCAGTTCCTAATTTCGATCGCATAAGCACAAAATCAATTTTCAACATACTTGCCTCTTTTTGTAAGTCTTCAACTGAATTATTCAAGTGGAGTAAAAAATGAGTGTTTATTCTCAAGCAAACACTGAGTTGTCAGTCATAAAATTTATCCTATAGTGGTTGACACATTAGAGTATTGCCTTTAAAACCTGGGAATATCAGATTTTTACTTAACGTACTCATCCGAACACTTTAATTATCATAGCAATAAACTCCACACCCTAAATTAATTACACTGAAAACAGTTTCTTTCAAACTCTTGCCGTTTTGCTCTTTATAAGTATTATAATTACTTGATTAGCTGCGTAGACTCATACGGGGACGAAAATTTCTCAATTAGTCAGAAAATTTACTATTCTTAATCTTAGTATCATTTTTTTATTACGTGCAATGCTCGTTGATTATTAAAGTCGCAGGTCATTAGATAGCGCCGTTCGTCTGCTGCACTTAAGATGCTTCATCATCCGAATTCCCTATGCAGATTATCGGCACCATCTCTCAATGCCTCTGATGACGACGATGATTGTCAATGCCGTTTGCCACGAACATCAATTTATTATCGACGCCAAAACGGAATTTCTTTAGAGAATTGGGGATTCTGATTATTCGTATTCATTGACTGTATCTATACTCTATTGCGTAATAAATACCAAACAGGTACCTAAAATGATACACGTCGTCCTTTTTCGTTTGCTCTCGTAGGCCTTGAAACTATGACTTATGCATCATTGTCTCCTGATTTCTCACTTATAGACGAGCTTATTTTATGGAAGTGAAACCGCCGACGTCATGTCAAAGATCTTCTATCAATATTTCTGCGCCAGAGATTTTGAAGGATATTGAGAAGCTAAATAAGTCGATATTTGAAAAACGATTTTCCTTTATCTTCCAATAATAATCAATTTACCTTCTTTCATATTTTAGCTAGTACACGAAGTTAATAAACAATATTTGTTTTTTATTTCGAGTATTTCGACAATATTTGTTTGTCTAGCGTACTGACTTCTTCATCCTCTTCGGACCCGATGATTCGAGTCGAATGATAGTCGTTCGTCTTCGCCGTGAATCTTCGCCTCCGTTCTCTTTCGACTCTTATTTTCTTCTGTGGAACATCGCCAGAAGAAAGAACCTCCGTCGGCGATGTTCTCATCAATAGGACGGTTAGTATGCAAATTACTCCTTGGCAGTAACAACGCACTGTTGTTTCCCCTGGAGATCTGTCCTGTCAATCTATTCTCTCTCATATTCATTGTATGACCTGGCAATGCTCCATTGCTCGAAGACAGACTGCCCGGTGAGAACAATTGTGTTTTATCATTGTCAATAAGTAATTACCATACGAACTATTGTGTACGTATGGACGTCGTCGAACGAGGCTCTTCATTCAAGCAGTATTCCACAGAAGGAGAATCGACTCGAACGACAATGACGACAACAATCCTCAACGACGACGAACTACTGGGGCAATCGACTCGGATCATCGGCCCTGAAGATAACGAAGACATCGAAGCGTTAGCCGAATGGATGTTATTGATCAAGCTCTTGTATTAGTTGAATCGTTTAAGAGAATAATTATAAAATAATTAAGTGAAATTTCTTTCCTCTATACTCCGTAAAACTCGTTCAAAATTAGTCCGCCGTTTTTTCCGAACTAAAAAAAACATCGGAGGACCCATTCCTTGCAACTGATCGTCGCCGATGTACATAGCAGGAATCTCTTTGCTAATTTCGCTATAAAATTGCTTAGAGACAAGACAGTTTTTCTATCGTAGCACCTTTTTAAAAGTGTCGGTCGTTAATAATAGTATTCATTGAATACAATAATACAGTACAATAGTAACACAATAGCCAACGTTTCGGCAACCACCTTCTTCAGAGCCTACAAATTAACTCGCAATCTAACCAATCAAATACTTTCTTGACCGCAAAACAAAGAAGTTTCCTCTTCCCTTCTCATGGATCTTCTTCTTTCAGCAATCCCGGAGTCCGGTTAGTCGTGATAGCACGGGAGGCGTTCTCAGGCGGTGGATAGTGGGATCAAACGCGAGCCAAAACCAGCTGTGTGCTTCCCATAGATGCAGGTGGATTCAGCGAATGAACTTCCCGTTTTTGCAGCACCGACAGACCTGTATTTATACGAGTCAAATCAGCCAAAAGCCTGCAATTAAGCGGCTAGGAAGGAGTCGCCTGCAACAAATAAGCTTCTCCTGTTTCTCCGGGAGAGACCCGAGCGTACCCAACCTCCAACGTTCAGAGCCTAGCAAGCTATATGTTGGGTACCAAAGGCTAAAAGCAATAATAAAAATGAGCCTCATTCCACAAAAAGATAATAAACTGCGTACAAGTCGGCTCAGAAAGTTTTTGACAGATTTTATTTGTTATAAGTTCAAAGCGCACCGTTTTTTGATAGTTGTTGTGAATATTTATATTTTTCTGTTGAATATTTTTTCAAAATTATATATTTATTATGGAGTACGAGTTATTTACATTGTATCTAGCAAATTATTCTATTGTCAGATTCGAGATATTGTTAGTGAACTTTTAAGAACAACTCTAACAATTGTATATCAAGCTTCAGAAGTCAAAAGACGTGGATGAAGCGCTTTTGTTCAGGTTCCCATATCAAAAATTGCTTTTATTTTTGCTTATAACATAGATCGATGAAATTTTTTTATCTACATACAGTTTGAGGAAATAAGTTAGCAACTGGACAGTCGACAGCAGTATAACCATTTTTGTCGCGTTCTTTTAGAATATTTATCTGCAAGAAGGGCGCAGTCTTTTCGTAAAACTTCTCTCTTTCATATGTCTTACATGTTCTCTAACAGTGGTCTCTCACTTGGAGGTTCGACGGAATTGTCACAATGTCATCGACAATTACCCAGGTTTTCACGGTATCATTAATAAAGCTCATATTTTTCTTCGTCTTCTCGCTAACACTGTGCCAGTTGTTGAGGATAAAAAGCTCGCCGAAATGCTTTCACAAAATCCACTTCCTTTTCAAGCATGCATATTCAATTTGCGCTGAAAAACTTCGGCTTTTCAACATATTTACGATTAGCCAACGCATTTTATGACATTTCTATTCTGACGTTCTGGTCAAAATCGTTGTTCTCCTTCTTGTACTGATTTTTTTCGTGCTTTCTACGTAATACATTACTTTTCATTTATTTTACACGACAGGTCTATAACATCTAGTGTGCAGATCTCAGCAGTTATTGCGTTCGAGTCGTTTTCTCAAAACCAACATCCATGAAGTTCCCAAACTTTTTGCGTGTGTGATGCGCTGCTGCTGTGAGACTATTGCCTTTTGATTTATACGTTGTTTATTAGTGCAGTCGATCCTCCCTGGAGTCATGAGATAGTCGGGATAGTGCATTCCCTTTAATTGTAGACCGTGAAATTTACAAAAAAGTCTGGTAGCAATTTCCTGACCACGGAGGAATGAGAGATTCGGTGAGCCCAGTCTGGGTCCAGTAACTACCGAACTCATAATGATTGGCAACACTAGAATTCTCGTCAACCCTCCATTTTACTTACTAGAGAAGTTCTTATGCAAAAGTTGAAAGAACTGAATATATATTCTCAAATCAATTGACTTTTAAAGTTCTCGAGTGATTGTAAGCATTATCCATTTGAGCTCGCTGACCTTATTTTGAATTCTAATCGATGACCTTATTTTCTTCAGAGCGTTGGCTACATTCAAATTTATATAATTTTGCATAAACTACATAAGATGTTGATGGCTGTAGTTTTTTCTGATATCATTGAAAGTCATTTCTTTTCAACATAAGAGTTCTACACAGTTGATGCTTGAAAACTTCTACTTTTTAATCATTATATTTTGATGAATATGTTCATAAAACTGCCTCAAATCAGACGTATTCATCATAGCTCCGAATATCTAACCCTCGTATTTCCATTTACTAATCGTTACTTATGAAAGGACTATGCTTTTCGAAGAAACCAATGCTTGTCGTATCATTCGAATTATGGAGTCATAGTTATCAAAAGCCGATCGAGTGTTCATACGAATATGTTGTCGTCGATTGCCTTAAGTGCTTCTGTGCATTCGGGCATAGCCCAGATGTAGTTTTTCACGAAAACCTAGTCAAGAATCGTTAGCAATTATTGTTTATCAAGTCAATAAACTTATAGCGGACCGACATTGACGTTTAGTACTGACTAAAAATGCCTCAAAACAAAAACAGGAATCGACGGCGAATTCCCTGCCCGTCGGTGGCTGTCGTGCCGGAAACTGCCCAAACACCCTGAATAATCGCTGATTTCAATGCAGTCGGCATTCAACGTCATCACATATTTTCGCTCTTAGCTCTTAACACTTGACAACGACCTATTTATTCTGTGACGGAAATGTCATTTCCTGATTCGACACCATTCAAAAGCGATACTAACATCTAATGTGCCGTAATATTAAATCTTATTCGGTACATAGGCTCTTTAATGATTCTTTTTACCTACTTAATAAACTACAAAAAAATTTGTAATAATCCGGAATTTTCACTGTATCTCTTGCCATCTCGTTGATTATGGAGCTACTCGAGAACGCCCTAGTTAACCTTCAACTTTTTCTTATCGCGTACCAGAATAATCCGGTAGGTCCTTCCTGCTATAAGAATCCGTTGAGCATCAGTCCTTTTTCTAAGTTCTTCATGTATAGGTCGAATCTTGTGGTCTCTAGTAATCCAGTCGGTAACGGTTTTTTGCCAATAGGCTATCGTTAAGCGTATTAAGTCCGGTTGTTGTTAAAGCGCGTCAAATCACTCAGAATTTTGAAAAACTTCAATCGGAAGATATTTTAGTATTTCAGAGCGTTTTTTGAACGAAGACTGGAAAGCTATCGCAAGGTAGAATGCATTAAAAAGCCAATAAAAATCCGTCTTTCTTTTTCTTCGAAAAAACTCATTATTAATTTTTCTTTTCTTTCTAGTCATTATATAACTCATCCTATAACTTTAATGCGTGCACGGAGTTTTTTCTACAATGTTAGGTCTTCTGATAAGTTTTGGCATTAGAGCAATAAACACTAATTTTTAGTAATATACATGTATCACTGGTAGTCATTCAACAGCCTAACAGAACAAGATTTTTGACAATTTTGATGCTAAAACTGACTTTTGAAACGGGGAAAAATCATGTTTCGCACTCGAAGTAGTTAGCTTGTCGCTTGAACTTTACAACGGGTTTATTGGCAGTGTGAGATTGAAACATTTGCTCCTACAAAACGATAGAACAAGTCTCCTCTACCATCCTTACACAAAAACCCCAAAATTTTTTCCCGAAAGGAGTAACATTCAAAAAAAAAGTAAAGAAAATCGCGCCTCCCTCGAATGACGCGCTTCCTCGACGCGGTAGTTGAAATCGCTGCGCACAGCGCCACTTGGAATTTTTCCTTTGCGAAAAAATTTTATTGGTTTTCAGTACTAGAATTATTGTAGAGACTTTTGTCGTTCTACAGCTATAAAGTTTATTTGTTCCACATCTCCAAATAAACACGTTGTAGTGTTCAAGCAACAAGCTAACTACTTCGGTACGAAACTGTTTTTCTTTTTACTCTAATAGCGCTCCACATAGATCGTTTCAAAAGCCAGTCCTGGCATCAAAATTTTCGTCATTGGGATTATGGAATGACTACCAGTAAATCATGTATATTATTAATTGGGTGTCTATTGCTCTAGTGACAAAAAAAGGCTTAATATCAGTGTTTGTGCAATTCTATGGCACACTTCCGCAACTTTCTTAGCTCCTCATGAGTAATCACTCTATGAATCATCTTCTAATGTGTTTAGAGTTTTACTCAGTAATATCAGGGTAACATACGTAGATTATCGAAGCTAATAGCGTGTACATTTCGCTTTTAAATTGATTGAAAGCTTCTGCTTTCGGTACATTAGATTTTTGTGCAGTGAAATCTCAACCATCTGAAAAACTTTATTATTATTTTGGAATGGTTAGAGCATTAAATAATTTTTCAATGTATTTCTTAACTACTTCAAACTAAATGTGCACTCTTGTTCTCTTTATGACTTTTTCTGCAACTGTCCATTTTTGCGAGTTTTTTCAAATGCTAGACATCTCCCCAACTCCTTTTTCCCCAGTTTAATGTAATTTACAAATTTAATGAAGCACAGGCATAGAATTTATACTCTCCTAACATTTTCTTATCGCGATTGAGCTTATAGACAAATCAAACAGATTGTGACTGTCACGAACACCACCATATCAATAGATACTAATCAATAATCGGCTTTGAGTAGTCCATGGACAAGAAATAAGCATTGTGATTGACTGTGTATTCGAATTCCTGACTTTGTTTCAACGCTGTGCGAAATGTCATCATTTAAGTTCGACTGGTTAGATCTCTATCGTATTGTCTTCGTTCAATATAATGCGCAATTTATGAGGCATATTTGCAGGCGTTGAACACATTGTAAGTGAACTCGGTACTGCACGCTATGCGATGCACTGGTTTCGGTACTTGACGTCGTTAGCCGCCGTCTGTGACGTCGCCGTTATCGTCGTGTTGGCGTCAGAGCTTAATAATCGTCGATACAGTCGAGAAACTCAGCTACACCGTGTGGCTGCAGATCGCAACATTGTTGGCTACATTCCGAATCATCGACATCCGGAATTACGAGCAGCCATACAGTCCGCCGATGACGATAAGACTGAATTTGTCAGACGTGAATGGACGGAAACTGTGTACAAGAAGATTCGAACATACAGTGAGCGTAAGATTCAAATATACTAAATACTAATGACTAAATAGTCATTCATTTCGGACGAAGCCCTATTTACAGGCGATGGATAAGAGTTCATACAGATTTTCTTACGCGCTTTCTTTTACCTCAAACTAAAAAACTGCAACAAATGTACTAAAAGAAACGCCAAAATTTGTACCACGATTAATCAGTAATAGTAATTTTTACCGAAAAAAAGAAGTGACATTCGAATGCAAGTATGGTGGATACGCGGTGTTATGCGTTATTGTCCGGTCAAAACCTCATAAACGTCACGTTAAATTGCGCCCTCCGAAGGCAACTATTATTTCGACGGTATAATGACCAAGTATTTTTTTACAGGCTTAATTTTTAATAATATAAAAGGCTGCTTTTTCCAATGACTTCCTTGTTAAGTAGCCACAAATCATTCGCTCATGACCTTCACAAGCCCAAAAAGGCACTGTTTATACGACAACGTGCTTTGAGTGATTCCCATAGAAATATTGGTGTTGTGTTTTTGCTCTTCAGGAGTATTTAGTAACTTCATTGCATCCTTCTTCAGTTGATTCCTGTTCTTGAATCATAAAAATCTTCCCTAATGACAGATTCTGATCAAATACAAAGATAGTTATGAGTACGTGTAGCACACTGGTCAAAGGTACTCTACAGTACACAGAGTGTGGGGCATGATAGTCCTGTCATTTAGAGTACAAATTCATACTTTGGGCTCACAAAGATTAACTCTCTGAGGAATAATGGTTTCGCTCTTTCAATGAAGATAAAAACACTGAAATGTTAGAAATCAGTAAGTCATCGCATCTCAGTATATGGGCCAGATAAGTATTCCGCTACCTCTGCGATGGTACAAATGAACTCGAAAGCTTGACCCCCACCCAAGGGTTTGATCAACGTTTAACACTTTCAGCATTTATATCCGTTTTGTTATCAAATTGGGAGCGCCGTGGCCGAGTGGTTGTGGTGGTCGTGGCGAAGCCTGTGGAGTCGAGTTCCACCCCACAACTCTCTCCGACAGTCGGCAACAACGCCATATGGAACGCCACAGCCAGGGTATTTTCGGGATTGTAAGGAGACTTGATCAGTGAGTATTCTACGACGCACAAGAAGGAGAAGAAGCGAGGACTGAATGCTAGAAGTACTGGGATCCGCACAGTGCAAAAAGCTGTGAAGACGGATCAATAAAGTGCCTAAAAGCTAGCAAATTTTGAATGAACTTTCTTTGACGACTTCGCTCATCCTTGCGCATATTTGAATGGTGACTGTCCGGACGATGGTGGCGCATTGTCTTTGTCGTCCAAGTTCCATCATCACCACTCCACCCCCGTCAGAACGCTCGCTTGCCAGTGCCACTAATTTTTGCCCACGTCATCTGGCTGCATTCTTATAGTCCTGTTAGCTATCAATAATTTCCGAGACACTAACTAACAGTCGAAATAACCAGTCATTATTTTATAATAAAATAATACTCGGGTCGGTCTGTTTAATTAATCAAATTTTCGCTGAATTGAAAGCCTCTAAAGCTTGCATTCAGTATCAGTTCTCATAAGCACATCAGTAATTGCCATTTGGCTCTAAATCCAGTAGTCACTTTAGAGATCACGAAAAAGCTCCAAACTTTTCGAAAATGACGTCATCCTTTCATCGGTGTCATCAAAGTCATCATTGCAACTCTCCTGTTCATTCGTTCCTACTCTCACTGAATTATGTCTCTTTCTTCAGTTTATTAGATTTTATACGGCCAGTTTAACATCCTACCCATCTATTGATATTGAAATTTGAATCGTAAAATTTGTAACTGAAATAAGGTGAAGTTTGATTACCCGCCTTATGATGCCTCATATCAGTAATTAGAATATGTACGGCTTTTACCACAATCTGTGAATCATCCGTTTTGTGTAGAATTCTCTATCAAAAAGAAATTTGTCCAAGAAGAAGTTGAAACGGAAAAAATAGGAAATTGTTCCAATTACTTTCCAACTACTAGTCGTTAAAGTGGCCGGTGCTATTCGCTTAGCGAACGATGTCATTATTCTCAATCACCTTGCACTTAGTTTCTATCTAACTCGCCATTGTCTTAAGTTCGTTTGGACGGCATATCATCCAATCATCATAGAGTTATAAATTACCGCACTGTAATCTATTATCGATTTTTTCTTACTATATTTAGCCAGATAGTGAATTTAGTGGGATTACGGTAAATCTGATCAAGTAGTAGCTAAGTTGAATTCTAACACTTTTATTACATCACTGCGTTTAAGGATTATTTTTGTTATACAACAATCTATGGTGAGATTATGCTAAAGACTCAAATAATTTGCCCAAAACAGATTTCTCAGAACATTTAGTACTCCTCTGTTGTGAATCATCTATTGACTGTAGCGATATGAAGTCAGGAAACCTTGCTGGACCACATGAGGCATTTTTTCAGTGAAAAACTGAATTGAAGTAGAAGCTAAGAAAACTGTGAAAAGGAACGTTCAACTTGTTTTTGTTGTTTTACCCTGTTTTCTTCTAGAAAAGAGCTTTTATGTGATCTACAAAAGCATCTCATGCCACGGTTGACCGACAAACATCATTTTTTCTCAATATATTTCAACGCAATATTTCTTACTTACCTCTGAAAGCTGCTAACGGCTGTAATCGTATCCTCGTTTCACTTGACAAAAGTTGACGATTACTCAAGGCATTCGACTTGATAGTCTGTGACAGAGCTATTCTAATCCTCAGCAGAAAGACGTTTTCCATCAAACAAGTTTGAAATGATGCGAACTTTTCTTTCTTTCAAACCCATTTCAATTCTCAATGATGACGCCAAGGAGAGGATATAGGGAGCAAATTTCGACCAATTCCTTAACGAGACGCCATTCATCCGTAGAAGAGAAGATTTTATGCATTTTCGCATTTACATTGACGTATATTAAGCGCTATGTCTCAATGTATGTTTGATAATCCTAGGCATGCCGAGTGCCATTCTGCCGACTGTGGAGTGTGCGTGGCTTGGTTAACCGGTGCGCGGGATCGAACCAAGGACCATCCTCGTATTGTGGGAGACTTTCAATTATTTCTTGAAGCGCGATGTCATCATCAAATCATTTGGGATCTTCAACTGAGAGGAGATTGCCATATATCCAAGAAAAGTTTTACCTATCCTTATTCCCCTTGTAATCTGCAGAGTATAAGGTATCGAGATAATAATTTATATGAAGTGTGAAATGTTATTCAAGCCTGTTAAATTAGAAAAAATTTTTTAGTTCCTAGTGTTCCACATTTTCTATGAGACTTTGGCTATGAAACGAGAGACTTCGATGATTTTGAATTTTTCGAAGAACGCAATTGTGTTTACATTTGAACAAAGTGCAATTCACATTTTGCTCCAACCTTTTCACTACCAAAATCATATACACCTGGAACCTATTGAATTCATAAGTGTTTATTGGTCTAATAAAAGACAAAAGACCAAATGCAATGGCTGCATTTCGAATTCACCTGACGGCAGTACGATTAGATCATAATCACATCTCTATACAACTTTGAAGATCTCTTTCAAAAAGTCTCGTTATTTTTTTCAAATTTCTCAAATCTATTCACTTGAGCACCTTAGAAAATGATGAACAATTGGACGACTATTCACTAAATTGCGTCCATATATTCACGTGTTGGAAATTTTTCCGAGCATCTGATCTCAAGACGACATCCTCTCTTTCACAGTGTTACCGTAGTTGCTATAGAATTTGTGCAGTAATCGGGCCTTTTATTTCGGTTAATGAAAAGTACATAAGGATCCATCAATTCATCTGTGGTCTAGGAAATATTTTTGAGAAAGCAATCTCAGCGTGAGCAATCGGTATTTTCTTGTATACTTGTTCATAATTATTTATTTATTATTTACTTGGTAAAATATCTAAATTGTCATGAAAATTCCTTGTTGATTTATCAATAAGACTAGATGAATGGTCTAGTCTATGCCTTCTCTCTATTTTCGTACACAAAATATTTTCAAATGCTTATCACTCTGCTGCGCTAACACAGAATGGTGAAAGAGAAAGAAGGTCACAATTTAGTGTTTTCCTTTCAACGGCGATGTCTTTCACAACGACATAGCTTCGAGGTAATGTCAACCAATCTTAGCAAAACTAAAGTAGAATTAGAAAGAAATTGCCATAGCGTAGAAAGAGCGATGTGTGAAATGGGCGTCCAGTAGTGTAACGGATAGAGCACGCATTCTCGGAAAGAGTGAGGCGGGTTCTAGTCCAGATTGACGCGAAAGTTTTGCACATCACTCTACATCAATGGGTCTCTATTTGAAACATCATAACCCCGCTAGAAGCGGATATATAAAAAAGACTTCGTTTAGAGTAGAATTCTTACTTCTTCATTTGCCTGGTTTTTTTCACTTTTGTTGCATCCGTCAATGCTTTAGTAGTGAGATCATCCAGAAAACGTCTAAAACTCACTCAGTGCACGAGATATAAAGATTTACAATGGTACTCGTCACACAAAGTTCTTTCCGAAGAAGTGAGACAAAAGGGTATCGGCTGCGCCGCAGGCCGACGAAAACAACAGCGTTTGCAGTAGTGGTTATAGCCTCGATACAGTATCTGTACGAAAAGACTTTGAAAAAGATCGGTTTAAAATGAGTGAAAGGAATAAAGAAAATCGATGCGAACCATGGGGTTACCTAATTGGCGTTTTCTTGCTCTTCATCTTGTTATTAATCATCAAGAAACGGAATATGCTACAGTGGATGAAATTGCCTCAGGGACTCATCCACTTGCAATCTGCTTATGTGCGATATTTCGGCGCGGTTTATATAGCTTTATCTCATGAATTCAGTTTTAAAACTACGAATCAAAGTTTTCTTGCATCGCTTCACAAAAATCCGAATGTTTATTGGCTGGGTCGTGATAGAGTTTATGGGCGTACGTATGGAATAACCTTTGTTTACACACCTCATATACTTCCCCTATATGAGCTCTCTTAGGCCATTCAATGTCTAGTATAAGTGGCTTTGCGGTGCTACATGGACAAGAGATGGTTAGGTGCAAAATGAACTGCTATCATCAGCTTTTCCAGACACGCAGGTGCACTCAGGGAAATAGATTACTTTTTGTTATCATTGAATTTATACTTACTTTTACTGCTCCAACTAGATCCCTTATTGCGATTTAAGTGTACTTAAACGTTCTGCACTTCTGTCATGGAGTCAGAAGTGCATGAAATCTGCTTAGGATCTCCAACAACCTCGAAAAGATCCTCCTAGCTGTCTAAGTTGAAAATCTTCAAGTTCATCGTCAGCTCCGGTAAAACTCAACATAGAAACCACGGAAGCTAATCATTATTATATTTCACCAATAATCGGCGAAAGTGGACTTACAGAGAAATTTTTAACTTTCGCTTCACTCTTGTCGGATAAGTAAACCACACTAGATCATTCACAGCTTCTTATAATACATATTTCACTTGTCTTTGCGCCAAGCACTGCACCGTCACTGGGACATCAGATCACAGGCACTGAGGTGCATAAATCAAGTCATAGGGTTATTGAGGGTCATAGGGCCAATTTTATGTATCTTCACATTGAGGTATTTATACCAAACTTTATGAGAAATGCAATCAACGGGAACAATAAAGATTTCCGTAGATAGGGACCATCGATGAAGCCATAGGGTCTAAGGTGTCAGCTCTCTTCCAAGTTCTCCTAGCCGTAATAACAACAAAGGAGATAATGAAGCTGGTCATAACAGCTGCAGTTCCATTGTTCAAGAGCCCTTTCATTGTCGTCTGGCGTCATCTCACATCTCTTTCCAAAAGATATTAATCCTAAAATCTATGGTCTGATATGAGAGCAAGTGGCGATGTTGTGACAACCACAACCAGATGACGACTACTTGCTCGTTCCGTCAATTTCACTAGTTCTTAGAATATTTTAAGAATGAGGAAAAAATTCAAAGTTACTCAAAAAACCACTCAAAAGTTGTGCATTAAGAGCATTCTTAGCATTTCTTCCACCGTCGTCGCTATTACATAGCAAACTCGGCAGCCCCGCCATTGTGCATTGTTGGCTCTTCAATTTTTACTTAATAACTTCTGTGTCCAACCTTCCAGACTGGATTTTCTTCTGGTACATTTTCCAATTCGTTTTTTCCATACTCGCTTTGCATTAAATTTTGTTACTGGTTCGATGAGCTAAATCCGTTTTGAGTCATAAGAACTGTCAATAATCAAACTTTCTGAAGTAATCGAAAAGGTAGTCGGTGACTCAACTTATGATGACTGTGAGGTTTATCTACCTATTGAGTGATTTATTCTATGTTGTCAGAAACTACTAGTACAGCCTACTCTTAGTTCGGTTAACATATAAAACGAGGATCCAATGCTTAGTTTACATGGTCCAGTTTGGTCATGAATCTGTATCGCTTTTCTATTCTCGGTGCACTTGATCATCATAATGAGGCGACAAATTTATGAGCGAGAATCACTTTCTGTATATTGATTAAAAATTTTTCTAGATGATAACACAATCATCTTGACGGGTTTCCTTGTTTTCGCTACTTTCCAATCTCTTTTAGCAATCTAATGCCTTTCGCATTAACTTCCTGTTCCATCGACAGAGATGCAAAAGCGAAGTTCTAAATATTTCGGCAGAAGATTATATCTATAAATTTCGCTTTTGGTTAACTTTGGGCTTTTTTGTAACGCTACTACTTAGTTGCTCATAATCCTCTTCTTTACCTATCTTGCAAAATATCATCATTTTGGTGATTTTCAAGTATTAGCCTGCAAAAATATACAGTTTCAATCAATATTCATGGGAAATATTAATTGAAAACTTCCTCTCCAGCTTAGTTGCAAAATTATTACACCAAAAAGAACAACATGAAAGCTTCATCGACATTCACTTAATTGTTCCTTCGAGAGTTCCTATATTCCATAGACTAATGGAACCGCCATAATTTTTCACTTTTACAAGAATTTTTTCACCATTTCCTCCTTCTAAAATGCACTGACTTCAGCATCATCAGTTTGTCTGGCGCGGAAAATTCAACAGCAAATCAACTCTCCCCTTATTGACTAAACAAACTACCTCGCCACTAACCGAATCATTCCTACGACTCCGTTATGGCTTTGCTATCTCCTTCCATCGTCTATCGTTCATACTCGCACTCATAAGATATTTGAGTATCTGATGAAAGACCAAGCAATTTGGTGCTCAATTTCGTTTATTTCCTCTGTCAACGAATCCAATCTTATCGGAAATGCGGGATACTCACCTACAAAAGTACCTGTCATTACCTTTCTGCCGTTTCTTTATAAAATAAGATTTTACTTTATTTTTTTTCCTTCATTATGTATTTAATCTTTTCATATTTCTTTCTACTATACATTGATCCTGTTTACATCACTGACCCATTATTTCAATCATTTTTATCACTGGAGCGTTTAATGATTTGGTATCTGGTACCTAGTAGCGTTTCCCCAGTAATTTCATAGTACTTTCATGTTTATTCATTTGTCAGATCGTTGTTCGCCTTCTTTTATGCACGTGTGTGTTTCTGTATGCCCTGTGATCGATGTGAATTGATATATAGGTATATATATATATATATATGTGTATATATATACACATATATATTTACATATATGTCTGTACATGTGTATATATATGCATAGTATGTGCATATACGCTATATATAAAAAAAAAGCTAAAGCTCTCGGCGTTGATCAATCCCTTAGGGATGCGCCATGCATTTGACTTCAATTTCTAACTTCGTTTGAGGTGATTGAATGCATATCTGGCCTTTACAATGACTCGCGGTGGCCTCCCGCTGAACCGAGTCAGTGCTGCTCATCCTCCCAGACAAGTCTGAGACCTGCCTGGTACCAGTTCAACGACCCCGGAAGGATGGATGGCTTGGTGGGCCATGAACTCGAGATCGAACCATTGACCTCGTGTGCGACGCAGGGCACCTCTCACCATTGCGCCACATACGCTATGTATATATATATATATATATATATTTATATATATATGTATATATATATAAATATATACGTGTTTATGTGTCCATGTGTGTGCAGTCTATTTCTGCGCAATGAATACCTCTTGAACCCGATTAATTGCCACCATGAACTATTCACTAGAATAATTTATTGCGAAAGCACTTTGAAACCTTCGATTTACCCATATGAGTAATTTATTACGGAATTCGAGCGCAAGGTGATTTCGAGCATTTCCTTTGAGATGAGTGTTTTGTAAATGACGTTTCAAGTAAGTCACAACATCTTTTTGTGAAATCATCATAATAACCTTGTTCAAGCTCAATAATCCGAATATCATTAACTTTTCAGGCTCTGGTTATTTTAGAGGTTTTTTTCTGTTATATATTTTATTCTCAGAAGTTATCCCTAGATTCTGCCGAAAACAAGCTTTGGAAAAGTGCTTGCATACTGAACTACGGTAGAAACGTGCATAATTAAAAAATCAAAGAACTGTATCTCAGAACCGCCAGGGAGTCTTCAATCGGTGATTTAGAGTGATCTATAACAACCATAACATCATGCCACCGCTAAAATGCAATTGAATAAAAAGAATTTTATTTGGTCATCCAGTACCCAATATCTATTAGAGTGAATGGGTTTGATTTCGACGCCGACTACCTGAGCTAAACCGTTGACGGTTGCCTGCTGACAGGTAGATGCGTTGTAGCGTAGAAATAGTGGTGGCAAAACGGGGGTCAGTTGTGCAACGGCTCAAAGCACGCGCCTCGGGATAGAGTGAGAGGCGGGTTTGAGTCCCGCCTGACGCATAAGCTTTGCAAATAACTCTACATTACTGGGTATATCTATAACATCATAGCACCGCTAAAAGCGGTCAAACAAAAAGAAGTCTTTACATGGACATGAATGGTCGGCAGAAGCAAAAAAAGAAGTTTTCATCGGTGCACTTGTGTATTGGAGAGCGAGCTGTCTTCCTCTCTGCAGAACATTTTTGTTAAACTATATGTTGCTAGCCTTGGAGTGTCAGAAAATTCACGTCAAAGCTTTTGGTTAGCCAGCATCTTCGTGGATTAGGTGATATGGGGATGGGAGATGTATGTACGCTCATAAGTATCAAGTTTGATGATTACTCGTCCTAGAAAACGTTTTATTCAGAATGACTACATTTCCCGCAGTACTTTCTTTTTTCTAGGCTTTCACACAAAAGCGTTGATGATCTTCCCAGCTTGAAAGTTTCTCGTAAAAATCGCACTCTCACTATGCTTCGTAGTTCGCCAAATGAACGCAATACCGCCGCTTAGGGGAGTGTAGTAGGAAAGGGAGATTTATGTACGCTCATAAGTATCAAGTTTAATATCAGAAATAGTGCTTACAACAAATCCGATAAACATTCGAATGACTCAAACTTTTGAGAACACGTTGACGTTGATTTCATCACACGACATCATTTTCAATAGTATTGCGGGCGAAGGAAGTGTGCCGGAAGCACAGTGCTTTGGAGGCTATCGTCGTTTTCAATATTATCACCACACGCATACACTTGATGAACTTTCTCAAAAGTTGAAGTGTTTATTACATGCATAAGCTGCTGCTCATCATTCCCTTTCATTCTCAGGGCCTCCCGGAAGCCATTCAATGACAGTCCCTTGCGCGAACATAGATCCAGTCATGATTGATCACAGCAGTGCATGAGATAAGGAACCAAAGCTATGAAAAAGTAGGAAACCATGTACTTGCTCTGATTTCAACAATTTCGAAGCTTCGTATCTGTGGTGTCGTTTTGGATGATTATTTTCTTCGCTACTCTCCTGATTTTATCATTTTTTATTATTCCTCCTTCAGTTTTAATAGTCACCCATTTGCGAAGGTTTTCCCTTACTTTTCTCAGAATCTTAAGATGAATGAGGGCGTGTCAGAGCCTACTTCCGTCGTCACAACAAGGCGCAAGCGTCAATTGTTGATCAGAACAACGCATTGTTGCGAAAACTTGCAAATCTCAGGTGTACTATCGACTTTTCAATATTCAGAATAATAAGCTCTGAAAGTTGAAACAGGGAAGTCTAGAGAGGGGATGCTGGTTCTTAGTTTGTATCTTGCAAATTTTCTCCTAGCGATAACATTTTCAAACTGGCATTTGGGAGATATGGGCAAGTAATCTTCATTTAACTGCTTATTTTAGCAGTGATCTGATATTCTAACTATACGTGTGATGATGTTGAGTGATATGCAGGGCATTGAACCTCGGGCAATGGTTGAATCCTACGTCTCACTCTTTCTGATAGCGCATGCTAACCAGTGCACTACTGGGCTCGTGTTCTACTATCACTCTATCAATCCTTACACCCTAACAAGAATGACAGCAGAACAAGAGCCACCGTAGTGCAGCGGTTAGCACGCGCCCTCTAAAATGGTGAGATGTGGGCAAGCTTGGTCTATCTCCCGCCCCCCGAGGCTCCACGTTTTGAATTTAACTCAACATTATTGAATGTACATTTAAGAGATGATTTTGGTATCACGTAACACCCACTATGTATTGAGTAAAATGCATTTATGCACAAAAGCGGTCATTTGTAACTTCAAATCAAAATATGCCAACTCATACTGAAAAATAGTGACCAAGAATGAAATGATCAAGGAAAAAGCTCTCGCCGTTGATCGATTTCTGAGAGATGCTGTTGCATTCAACTTCATAAAACGTTATTTGAAGTGAATAAGTGCGCATCCGACTTTTGCAATCACTCACGATGCCCACCAAAGTATCAAGTCAGCGATGCTATTTCCATATAGGTTTGGTACCAAATGAGTAACTCAGGAGGGGTGAAAGTCTTCGTGAGCTCTGAGTGCTAGATCGAGCCATCGATTAACGTGTTTGTCTCAGGGCACCTCTAAGCACTGCTCCATACGCATCCTAATAGGGAATAAATGTGTTTATTATGTAAAGTCTTTTATGTACAAAATGCAAGTCTCTTCAATGCACAATGACAAAATCTTGATTTTCTTGAACGCGAACCATTTGTTCTCAGTTCGTTGTCTCAAGACTTATATTTTAAGCAGTGAGGTGCTTAATCAGGCGGAATTCCGTACATTACAAAGCGACAACGGTCCCTTTTATCGTTGTTTTTTACACCTACCGCTATCACCTGTCTCCCTGTTCAGTTGTCGGGTTGCTCAAGCGAGTGCCAGTAAAGCCCAGTGTTCTTCCAGTCGCGTCCAAGGGTAGCCAAACAGATCGTCTTTGCTCTGCAAAATTCGTCATCATATCTTTCTTCTAAACTTTTCGTAAAGAAATTGGACCATTGAGTCAAGTGGTCAATCTGTGAAGCGCTTGATATTCCAAGGAATCCCGTCGGTAAAGGCTCTCGTCCATCGGTTGTTGTTGAAGCACATTATTTAACCAAACCATTTTAGCTTTGATAGCGTAGCGTGCGGAACGGCGTCTCTAATTTTTGATCGTTGACGTAGATCAGGACGTTCAATCCTTTTTCTCATTTGCAAGATGAGTGATGATCCTATCCTCTCAGTCTTACGACCTTTCAATGCACGTTCGATACCGTCAAATTTCACCTGGCTTGCGTAGTGACCAGGTATCTGATGCATCATAAAGTCAGGAATAACCGTTGAATAAAAAAAATGAGCACGGAGGTTCTTCTTGCTCTTCAACATCCTCGGCATTCTTAACGACCATCAAGCCGCTCGCTTCTTCCAGCACAACTACGGAGTATTCGGAGATATTCATTTCTTAAATCGCGAATGGAACATTCGAAACCAGTCCGTTTCTCATAAACATCGTTTTCTTTGGATTTAGTCGGAAACCATTCTTTCCAAAAACGTTTTCGAAATCGCTCAACATTTGTCGCGAAGATGGCATAGTTGTCGACCATCAATTTGACAGATAGCGAGTCGAGCCAGCGTGTAGAGAATAAATGGTGGAAGGTTTTTAAACGTTCCGGTTTCATTCTGTCTTGACCAGTTGATGTTGCATTTTTTATGGACAAAATAGCATCTTGAATCACACATGCAAGAACCGGCGAAACGACAAATTCGTCCTCTTTCAATCCATACGACGATAAGAAAACATGGTATTGAAGAAATCCGAATAGTTATCATCAATGATCCTCTGCATTGCCTTAAGGAAAGCTGTAGCTGTTCGTCAAGGCTCCAAAGTGCAATTATCTTAGTCCTGTAATTGGCGAAGCTTTAGTTGAATGCTTTTCCAGCTTCTGCAGTTTCAGCCATAACTGATGCTCTTCTGTCTTCAAAATTTTTTGATCTCATTTCTGCAGCGTTTTACAGGTCAGGGCGTAAGGTATCGGTTATTGCAAATCGTAGGACTCTACGTTCGCGTACCACTCAAGCGTTTCTGGAGACAGAGGTCTCTTAGTTACTTTGAAACTTTTGGCTTTCGCAGCGCTCACGTGAAAATGTTGGATGAGTCAGTCGTATTCTTTGTCAATGATGTTGATGGCGGTACCTTCTTTCAGTAGCTGACTAAACACCTTCTAAGCACCTTCTTCCAATAGCTGACTTGCACAAGTACCAGCCAAAGAGTAATCAAGTGTACAGAACTGTATGTTCGGTGGTATTCTCACTCGACTTACAGTGTAAATCGTTCGTCAACGCTTCCTCATAGTGTGGAGATTGGAGCACCTACAGACGCTTGGCTAAAAGACGACGGTTCTGCCCAACTGACGAGGCTATCAAGGTTGAAGCACGTGTATCGAGCTGCACAAGAGCCCCTTACCAGACCACATGACATGTTGGCTCAATAATAATTATGAGATAATTATGAGATATGAGAATTTGAATTTTTTTTGGGGTTTCAAAAACAGTCGATCTTTGATATATTATGAGATAGCTGATAATCATTTGAAATATCCCATTTTGAGATAGTTGTAAGGTTTCGCTATTTCATTTCAATGGCTCTCTCTCCTTTTCGCGAAAAATAGGTGTTACCAGTTTTGCAACAACAGTGACGTTGGTTAGGAAGAACCTTCACTTTACGAAGATATGCTTTATTTCGTTGAGTTATTTTCCATTGGAACACTCCCACACCCCCGCTGGAAGTGGGGCTTTCAAAACTGTGAGTTACCATAGGTGGTTTCGGTCGTCGTTATGAACTCCCACAGCCTCTCAACCTGTTCTTCCCATTCTGGTCCGTGAGTTCCAATGAGACGTTCTTCAACCGCTCTTGGTCCAATTTTTGCGCTAAAATCTCCAGTGGATGACTTTGAGAAATACTTGGTCCTCACTGGAAAAGTTCTCAGGTATCTATAGAACTCGAGTTCGTCTTTGTCAGAACTTGATATTGATACGCAAGCAACGAAGACAGATAAAGTCGGCATTGATCTACATCATTTTAGCCGCAATTGTCCGATCCGGGTTAGTAGATGTTCAAATGGATCGATATTCATAGTTAAACTTGTTTTGACGAGAGCACCAACGCCACCAACTCCTTCGCGATGGCATGTTCCAAGAAGTTCTGTGAAATGGATGGTGTCTTTCCGTCTCAGCCAGACCGATGTCCTTAATCTTTCTTCCTGTCAATAGATCTTCTATAGAGAATTCGTATGCAAGCATACGTGCGTTATAAGCACAGGTCGTCTGTTACGACTTTGGCAGCCTAGTTCGACTCTGAGATTATAGCAGCCTCTCCGTACTCGTCCCGTTTAACGCTACCGTACCAGGGCATTTTCGGGGTAAATGAATTGAGGTCCGTTTCTCTTACTTCAGTTAACATTGAATATTCAAGGAATAGCTTGCTGAGCTCTGAACCTGAGAGCTGGGTATTCATGAGTAGTACATCACCAGTCTCTCTATAAAGGCAGGAAAGCTACCACAGTTGTTAACATTGCAACTCCCAGCCGTCTCCCGTGTACTTCCCAGCCGCTTGATTACTCGCTTTTGGCCAACCTGACTCAGTACATAAAGTCCGTCAAACTGGCACTGCAGAAACAAAGAGACTATCGCCTGAATCCGAACGCTTTCGATGAACCGCCGCGAGACAATCTAAAGACCAAATAAACATTCAGTCAGCTCAAACAAAGCTTGATGAAGTCTAATGCATGACGCATCTCCCACGGATTGGTCAAAGTTATGAGATTCTTAATCCTGCATATGTTTTAGGAGATGGATTAAATTTTCCTGTTAATCTATGCGATTCTCATTCATTATTGACGTGATTGAGAAATCGAGGAATTGTCGTCAATTATCTGAAAAAAAAACCAACATCAAGAGATGCGTATACGCAAGTTCATCATGGAGTACACCTCATCTGTAGTGCATGAAGTTATGAACTTTTGAGCTGCTCTAGTTACTGATTAATTATCGATAGTTTTTATAAGCCAATATCACTGATCTTGTGTTAGCGACGAAAGCAAGCACTTAAGAATTTTTAAATTACAGCGGTATCACGCACCTTGTGTAAACATGAGGTTCAGAGTTTTACAAATCACTCAGCATCATTTTTAAAGTGACTTTCTACCTCATTAACAAATGTTTTCAATAATTTTCTTGATGAACTCCCCAATTTTTTCTCGGCTGTTTGCACGGACTTATCTGAAGTGCTCTGAACACAATTAAACTGAACTTGTATTGTAGATCACAATGCGTGCCTTTTTTTTCCTCCCACCCGTTCTTCATGGCAGAGTACGACGTGAAATTCAGTTACAAGAGTATGTGCCTAAGACGGTGAGCAAAATTTGAATAATTTGAGCGGTGATCAAGAATGCGGCCTCAGACGGGAGTCGAATCCGTGTTTCGTCCATACCACAGGTGACGCGTGCTACCACTACACCACAGGGTTAAATTCGCTGCATCACTCATTCTTCAATATCTCTATGATAGCTATCAGCCGCCACCCTTTAACAGGCTCGGTTCGCTCTATAAACCCAGTTTTTGTGTGGATGAAACGTGGGTTCGACTCCCGTCTGAGCTCGTATTTTCGCTCACTACTCAATTCTCTAAGGTATATATGGAACAGCATAATACTGCGAAAAAGGCAGTAGAAACTCTAGAAAGGAGTTACAAGAGTGCTGAGATATGAGTTTAACTCGGAATCTCAAATGGGAATCACAAAGACCTTTCCGGACGCTCAAATGTTACCCACTGTGTTACGAAGGCCTTTACTTTGCTTTTGTCAGATGTGTTCTGACCTTTCAACTACCTCATTTATCATTTTGTAATTTTAGCCCTATATTGTATCTGTTTACAGCAAGTCAAAGTCGCGAATATTCTATTCATTGCTGAGAACTCTAGTGTGAAGATTCCCACGCATTGATCTCCTATTCAAATTGGCCAGTTCGTATCGGAATTGTCAAAACAGAAAACTGTTGACTATGACGTTTAAATGTGTGAAAAGCTTTCTTTTATCACATATTCCGTATTGTGCACAATCGTAAAGCTTAAGAATTTCCTGGTTTGAGAAGATGCACGATTTGAACTCGCAGGGAACTCCAGCTTTTATGAACACCACTCGGCTATCCGTCTCATTTGTTCCATTCGATTATTTGACTTGGATCGTTTCATTTATTATTCTAACTCGTTGAAAACTCGGATGTTCTACTTGGTTTCCCTGTTTTTCCACTGATTAAATCAGTTGCCTGAATTGGCTGTCTGAATCGATTATCTGAGTAGATTTTTCTGCCTACTTGTTTGACTCGGTCATTTGAGTCAATGGATCAATCCCATTGTTCACCTAACTGAAGAATGTGGTTATACATGATTATTTGATCTCATTGTTCGGCGCGAGTAATCGACTTGTTTGCTCAATGTTAAACTTATTCAGCCCAGTTGTTCTACTACATTATCTGATCTGTTTCATGAACTTTTTGGTCACCCGACTCGCTTGTGTGATATGGTAGATTGAATTGGCTAAGACGCGATTACACCAATTAGTGAGCGCTCACAAACTTCTTGCTTCTCGATTTTCCTCATATATATTTATCGAAAAGGTAAATGAATCCTATTATCATCTTGTCAATTGCGCAAATATTTGTAAACTCGGCATCTCATGTATGCAATTATTATAATTAGAAAAGCATCAGGGCAACTTACATTCGCCAACAGTCTCAGTAGAAACAAATTTAAATCCATATTATTCATGAAAAGTAACAAAAAATTCTATTGCGCCCTATTTGAACGCAGCGATTACTGATATATAGAATACTGAATCATATGAATGATGTTATTTACTTTTCATTCTGATAATTGGATATTCATTTATAAAATCTTCTTAAGTAAACAACACTTTGGACGTTTTCATGCTCAACTCAATAGTTCCAATGTTCATTTGTGGGCAGATATACGCTCAAATTCAATAGACTTCAGCAATTTCCGACGACATCGAATGAAATGAGAACATATCGAATCGCAGAATTCTGTAAATATTTGGGACACAGAGGTTACTCCACATGAATGTCTTAGTGGTTTTTTGCTCGATAAAGTAATCTAAGAGTGTCACTCAATCTGATCGCTGGGAAGCTTTTTTTTTTCATTTCCCCTATGTAAATTCTGCTCCCCCATATTTGTTGAGTTTTAGAACTCTGCTTACTTTCTTTATTTCAATAAAGAGTTCTTCTGAATAGTTGACATAATAAGAGAAGGTGATTATTACTTAAGAACTTACTTCCAACGAGTAGTAATTCTTGTGTTCTGTTTTTTTTTTTTGTTTCGCTAATTGACGATGAAATTAATTCATTCCACTCAGCTATGTGAAAAATGATTGCGAATTCTCATAAGAAGAAACTGACAAATATTTCTATTTGAAGTCATCAAAACCCACTTATCTAGAAAGCAATGTTAGGCATTAGATTTAAGGTGCCTTGTATTTCCATAACCGACTATCATAAGCATTATCAAGGAACCGTTTAACAGAAGAAAACCGCTGAATATTCTGTAACTATCAAGAATCGCAAGGACTAAGAAGTTCCTTTCATAATGAAGTGATTGCTATAGCACTGATAGACGGCGATTATAATCAGAGGATACTTCTACTGAGCCTAATTTTCTCTCTTTACCGTGTTTTGAATTGAGACGATTTCAACCGTGTCACGGTTGAACTCATGACCACCAAAAACAATTCTTTGAACTTCATTTCGATAGCCTAATTGGTGAAACTTCTTAACGTCGTAATGATATCTCAAACATTTCCTATCCTCAGTTTGAGAAGTCCAGTGGGGAAATTCTCGAAGATTTCCTACGCACATTTCCACCACGACTCATCATACGATCATTAGGAGTTCCTAAAGCGTATTCAGTCTTCCTTATACTCATATCTAGAATTACCATTTGGTTTTAGACCAACCTTCTGTGCAAATGTTGACACCTTAGTAAATTCAGCAACTGCAGTGGAAAATCTATTACCATTGTACTAACAATTTCTACAATGTAATATTCTGAATAGTTTTATTTTCTAAAGCAGAGTTCTAAAATTTGCCTATAGCATACAGTATTTCATCTACTTGAGTCTGCTTCAATTCCATAAATGTATAGACGTAGGTAATAAAAGAAGAGCAGATGTAGACCGAAAGATTCGGAGAAGTGATCAATTCTAAATCTCAGGAGAAAGGTGTATAGCTTGAAGTTTGCTTGACGACCCATTATAAAGTCAACGCTCAGTTTAACGTAGATTGTAATGTGCTATTTCTTACAGTGGATTTTTAAGAAATTTGTCACAAAAAGCGTTCACTGCCATAGGAAAGTGGAACCGACGATAGAGTTCTGCACGCCGTAAGACTTGTATGCATGGCTCCCTCTTCGAACTATCCGAATTCCTTACGACGACCTCATTCGCCTTCATGGAGATCACCCCATTATCGTCCATTCAAAGAATAGGCAATCCGAAAATCACTAGCAAAAAAAAACACTCAGCCAGCATAAACATAAGTGTCCTAAATAAAAGCTTTTAACTCTCTTCATATAGTCGTCGTAAGAATGGAGTGGTTTCATTATTCGCTATCGTATGAAACAATATACAATAGTGCCTTGGCAGAATGGCCTAAAGTCGATGCATTTATGAGTTCGACAATATATATATCTCGAGCCTTTTAGATGGTATAAATTTTATCTTTTCTTTATTCTATAAATTTGTAAGCTTTCGCCTAAAGTATAGTTGTATTAAGCGCTTAGGTGAATTTCCAGATGTTTAATTATACTGTATAGCCATATGATTCTACTAAATTTCTTCTTAAAATACGCAGAAACACTCATACATTCATTCTGTGGATCAGCTGGATCTATCACACCTACTGAATTGACTTTGTCCTTGTAGTGAAATAAAGAATAATTTTACTATATTTTCGTACTCCTCTTGAACCCGAAATATTGGTGATTGCTGGTCAATCATGTTATGGCGAATAACATGACATGCTCCTAAACCACAACTATCTACGACCCACCGTATTCCTGCTATTCGTCATTACAAAGATAAGTGAATCTGATGTCTCTCTCAGCTTTTAACTATCATACACCTGTCTTAACGATGTAACTGTCACACAGTAGATGATAGATGATTGTGTTAGAACTGGCCCGCACTGGTTTACACTGATAAAGAAGCCGCCCGTTCCGCCTCACGACGAAGCATACTGTAATTTAGGGCAATCGAGCTCATTAACATAATAGAAAGTTCTAGGACTCTGATGCTGTCTTCGATTTTTATTGCATAATGTTTGCTGAAATCATTATAAGATGGAAAACTCCTTGTAAAGTGCTATTGATGTGTAATGTATCAACTATAGTTATCTAAACCCTATTCTAACTTTATTGCTTTCTCTAAAAAAGAATAGAGAAATGGTTTTTTTGAGATAGTTTCTCAAATAAGAGTTTCTTATCTCTCAGTTCCAAATTAGGTTACTGCATTCATCAGTTGGCTTCAATAAAGGTAGATAAAACTTTTTTATGATTTCTAAATGCCATAACCTCAACAATAGCTCACCTCTCATCAATTCGCTTCTTTTTTTCGCTTCCGGAGCTTTTTTTCCGATTGTTTTGAGCGGTTGTTTGAATGTTTTGAAACTCAACGCATTTCACAGATGTCAAGGGCACTTTTTCTTTTCGAAAATTCAACGTCTGGCTTAAGTTGCTTGTTAAAAAATTGTTTTAGTAGGTGCCTTTTATGACAACGCATCTGCTTAAAAAGCAATAAATTGTTGGATTCTTAACAATTTCTCACTCACTGATTTTGACCACAATTTTCCAAGTTAATTATTGCGAAGTAAAATTTGTAGGGCTTGTCGGTGGTGTTGAACGCTTGACTATGAAGTAGACCGTAAAGATTCCTTTGGAGATTCAAACTATCGCCTGAAATTCAAACTCTTTTGTTATTTCATTCACTTAAGAATTCAACTTTGTATTCATGAACACTATCAGATAATCTGATGGCTTCGTGTATCTCAATTCATAAGTCGAGTGATCTACTTATCTATTCTCTAGAAATGTTAATGACTTTCTTTGGTAGATTTTAGCGATCGAAACGATTATGATGATAAAAAGCTTAGTTTTCAACTTGTTATTGAGATAACGACATATGATGTAGTCATCGCCACCAGTATCGTATGTAAAGCTTTTCTAGCGATCGGTATCTTATCAAAGATAAGGTCCTTTTCTTTTTCACATTGCAAGATGTTCCAAGAGGTATGAATATACGGGAATGGCTAGATTTGTGAATTTTGAAATAATCGTTTCGATTAACTCATATCTCATCCAGGCATCACTTCTAATTTCAGATACTCTTATAATAAATATGCCCTCCTTGATAGTGTTTGCAAATACCAACAAAAGCGTTTTTTGAATCAGCTAATATATTAAGTCAATGAACGGAATTTATTTGGCTGAGGTTTCGACGTCCACGTCTTTTTCAAAGCCGGTGATCTCCTTCGATTGCTCACAAGCGGAATTTCTCTCATAAAGAAAGGATATGTTAAGAAGTCCATAGCAATGAAAATTTAGTGCTTATGAGATTTTTAGTGAGCGGATAGAAGCAAACGGTTCTTTCTATCAGAACCTCACTAAGCTTTTCTTGAGAGCGGCAAAAGAATAGAAGAATTACAGGGTCAAGTTCATGTGATGTGTTGAAAATGTGATTGCTTAATGGCATTTATCAATTTACACATCTTCGTGTGCACTTTTTCAGCAAATAATTTCCCATTGATGAAATTTTTAGCTCTCAATGTTTTTTTCCGAGAAACATTTTGATTCAGAACAAGCTTATAATAATTTAATAACCAACTTTCCATTGACTTTGCACTTACTATATTCGGTTGACGTTCCAACGCCTTTTGTCTTCGTCAGAGCCGATTGATCGGAGTCGATGCTTCAAGGTGCACTGCCGGGCGAAGTTGTCATTTAAGCGATGCTTCTCCAAAAAGGATCCGACTCGAACGAGAACGAACATGAAGACCGTAACGAGGGCGAACAGCTATACAACATCGACTCTATCAGGCGGCTCTGATGAAGACGAAACGCATCTAATCGTCAGTCGATCAGAGTTGTTCTATGACAACTTTATGAAGCTGCCTCAATCAACAAAGAAGATATGATCAACCCAAAATATTCGTTTTTGTTTAACGTGTCAATTCGAAATTTGTTCCTCATATATACTTCATTGATAGACTAACTAAATAGTTCTTTGAATTTTGGTCAATTCAAAAAAAATTGCCACCATGCACATGAAGATTTTTATCGTATGAATTATACATGAATCTTTTCCATCTATAATTTTTCGGCACAGAAAAAAAAATCGATCGCACCTTAGAGAAGACTTCTGGTGGTAGCAAAGCTCACATGTCTGTGAATTGGACTTCACAGCTGTATTTTAATTTACACTCACATGAGGTCGTATATCACTTCACATATCACTGAATGACTTTAACGTTATCCGTCTTTGATTGAAAAAACATTAATGAACAGCTGCCAAGTTCAACGTGTTGATTCCTAGCAGGAAATACTTTTTGCTGCTGCTCAAATCTTAAAGCCTGCAAGCCTACACGCGACCGATTAGCCTCAATATATAAGTTCAGACAGTGCCACAGGAAAATTCCTTGTTGTTGACAAGCTAGACCAACTATCCATGCTTCAAAACGTTATTGGTACAAAGGTCATATATGTATATTTATGGTGCTCTGGTTATAGAGTCAATTTTGCTTTAACTGTGACTTTCTCAGTCATCCGTTTCGTCTTCACATATTATGTAGAGCAACACATTCTCCATTGTTTTTGTTGCCTTCTACATGCCATTAACGGAATTTTCCAAATTTCCATGAGATTTCAGTTGCTGTTTAAGAATCCCGCGATGACTGTGATCGGATGCTCGTTGAAATAATTCTTCTCGCCGAGATAGGTTCTTCCAGAACGTTTTCAGGCCCTCTCAACAGGCAATCGTCATGCTTTGTAGACCACGGCTTTTCCTGATAATCAACAGTGGTGTCCATGTGGCCATCCCGAAGAAATGGGTCGTCGTTTCGGCGTTTGGCAGGAACTAGCTACCAAGCCTGTAGTGAGTGCAGTGGGCTCTCGCATGACGGGATCATAGTTATTATGAAATTCAATGGAGTAAAAATGCAGCTGTAACACTTTAATCTCCTTAAGCATACTCTTTAGAGTATAGGTTAAACCGTGGGTACTTGAATAGTTCCAATCTGGCTTCATCGTTGCTTTCAATTTATTGTTTCCTCATTTTTCCTCACTCGTCTTCACTGAAAATTTCCCTTAGCTTACGTATTTTGAGAGATTGTTGCTAATTTAAGCAATAATCAGGTGCACAGAGCAAAGTATGTCAACTCTTTACAGTATACAACAGTCCTATAACACCTAAGAGCCGACTAACAAAAATTCACGTAGATATATTCCTTTGGGGTTATTGCAATATGATAGAAAGTTTTATCTAATTTCAAAATTTGATGAATGTAGGGACTCTTTTCTAATGTATATACATGCAACTGCACCTTCTCCAAGAGAGCGTTGTGAACTAGTTTTATTGAAAGAGCCAGTAATTCATATAATGGAAATCTTTTTCTACACACAGTAATCTACATGTGGAAGAATATCTGGAATGGAATGAGAATACTTGCGTAACATTGTGTCTTTATTAATAGATATCACTGTAGATCTCAGATGCGAAAATCAAATTCTTGTTCTAAAATGAGGAGAATCTTATTAACAGTCTTTCACAATATCGATCAAAGCTAAAAACTTCACATCTCTTCAAAAGAAAGACGCTCTTCAAAAGTCACAATAATGAGAAAATTCGCGTAACAAATTTAAATTCTTCCGCAATTCACGTGGATGAATTGACAATCAAGGATGAGTTTGCAAATGTACCAACGAGTCCTTCTGATATTTCTTTTTTTTTTTCTTGGTAAGCGATCATGAGACTGATTTTATACTTATTTATCTACATTATCTACCTACATATTTATTTGTTTGCTTATTTATTCATCTACGTATTCAATTCGTTGAAGTGTCAGGTGTTGTGCATAAATTATGAAAACTTAATAATCTAATTTTTAGAGTGCTAGAAAGTATATTCATTTATGGCTTGTATGCAACCAATCTTCTTGACTTTGATCAGAGTACTATTGTCATGGTTTCCAAGAATCATTCGTATAAAGGAGTAGGAACGTTATGTTGCTGGTGGCAAATTGCCCTCTCTTTCTATTCTCTAGGGAAAAGCGATAATCGACACAAATCCTTGTTCTTACCCAACATAACTGCACGCATTATGCCCCTCCCATTTCCCTTCTCGCAAATTCGTGTTCAGATCTTCCGAAAAAAGAGCATATAGTTGACCAGACTTTAAAATAGACATCTTTATGAAGTTGTTTCTAATTTATAACTTTTCTCCAAGTAATGTGAAATTTTTCTTGTAACAATAATAACTTATACACCACTGGCATCACCCGTATCTCCTATATAGAGTGGCTTATCGGCGGCGGTAGTACTCGGTAGTTCTATCAAAGTAAAACACACTTCACATTGGAACCCTGTTCAAACTTTCTTTTGACGAAAACAGCCCATGATAGCTTACTCGGCTGTGCAATTGAGGTAACTTGAGCTCTGCGGAAGTAGGTATCTTGTGACTCGGAACAGCTATTTTCTGATAATGACTCTGAGCCATCTCCTATGTACTTTTTCATCAATTGATTGATAAGTTTTTTGCCCAGATAACATGCGCGACGGAATTCACATACGCACGAGAACATTCATAAATATGATAACGGAAACTTGATAAAAGTCAGTCCGGCACAGCAAAGATAGGGATCTTATCACATGAATCAATAAACAGAACTAAGAGTAAAAGTATGTGATAACTTTGTTTCCGCGCCTACTTCCGTACCCTTCGCATCGGGAGGTGATAGGCTGAGAACCAACGTCAAAAAATCTCAAAATAAAGTTAGCTTGAGTAGCCTATTAGTAAATGTTATCGTCAATAATCTCTGGTGTTATACACATACTTCACGCTCAGTTTGAGCTTGGTGCTCTTCAGTCTTCTTTGTCCAAAGCAAACAGCCTGCAATGAACATTGTGCCACTTTTCTTAAGAGCAGTTCTGTGACTCGGGCATTTTTCACCAATCTCGTCATTGGTCGTGACGCTCTCCTTGTTCTTTTAGTGTGTCGATAGATTGTTGTAATGTAATTCGTTTCCCCAAAAAAAGTATCTCTTCAGATCTTCATATTCTGAAGGGACTAAAACTCATGTGATCTTGTTGTTATATCCATAAAGAACTTCGTTTTGCTGACAGTTATTACGAACATTATCTGTGGCTATCGTCTCTTTGTAGCCTAAAAAATTAATATTCAAAATGGAATCGTAGTGTTGAAATGCGAATATAAATATGGATAAAGTCGTTTTCAGGTATTCCATCACGAAAAATAATGATAATATTGTTACTGTTATTCTTACCATCACTGATACGCTGCACTATCTGATAGTGAAAGTTTCTAGAGGTGATCTACGACGCTAAGGATGAACTCAAACTTCGCACAAGCATTAATACTCACAGTTTTTTTTTTATAAAATAGTCCTCAACTTTCTAATAATCAGTCTTTCATATTCATATCGTTACATTTTGTTTCTGAATACGTCGAATCCCATTTGAATATTCGAATCAAAGTTAATAATTTTGTTTATTTTCATCATGGCGCGACCAAACATCAAGTTTTGTACGAATTTCACCATTTCTCGTCGTTGATCCGTTTCCTCGTATCCTTCATCCATGATGGGTTTCGAATTTCCGTTTGAGTTCGCGTGCTGCTAGGAGATATAGTGTCCCATACAAATACTGTTGAATGCAGGCTGACTCGTTTTTTTTTTTGAATCCAGGGCAAGCCCGGCTAGGGCTTACCTAGCCTTCACCATGGGAAGTTGCCAGCTTATGTACAATGGAGGAAGCGAGTTTACCAGGACCAAACGTGATACCATTTCCCCAGCTGCGGAGAAATTAGGGCTTGATTGGCTCAAAGCGGAATTGAGCCAAGCCTATAATGTCTTGCTGATCGACTGGCTTTTTCTCTGAATGATAATACCATCATGACCAGAATAGTTAATGGGATCAGAACGTCACATGTTCTTAGAAAAGACTTTGCTCCATAACAATATAGGTATAAATAAGAGTGTCTATATTCACTGCGTAGTATCACGCTACATAGTACAAAAAACATTGCTGTTATTAGTTAAAAGTGTTTCAAAGCTTTTGTTAAGTCTATACCTGTAGTTTTGCTACCCACTCTTATCTTACAAAATTCAAATTTGCTCGAGGACAGATTTTTGTACAAATCTATCCACAAAATGATGTACTCCTAAACCGATCCTCGCCGCAGCGCATATGTTGAGCAAGCAATCGGTTGATTGCAAGAAATATGGAAGAAAAGTCCCCTGCGCTAAAAATATGACTCTCATAAAGGTCATGTTGGTCATTGTGTCCACTGTCCAGTTGACTGATAAAGAGTCTACCACTGACATCATTAATGTTAGTATCGACATATTGCCGACTGAGTGACATTATATACAGTCGCACAATGCGGAAATAATTACCACTTTTAGGATTTTAACCGAAATACCATTACATTCGACTTTCTTATAGACCTTGTTCAAAACAACATGTACTTTGTTCACACTTTATTAACTCTTCTTCACAGTGTTTTTTTACTTTGCGGATCCCAGCGCTTTTAGGATTTAATTCGTTTATTCGTCTTCTTCTTGAACGTCGTACAAACTGGTTGAGCGAGTCTCCGTGCAATCTCGAGAATAGCCTGACTGTGGCGTTCCACAAGGCCTTGTTGTTGACCGCAGGAGAGAGTTAAGGGGTGGAGCTCTGCTCCACGTGGTGCACCGCGATACGCCCTCATAGCCTCATCAGTAGCGCGGCGTCTTTCGGTTCAGCCAGTCCTTGCAGGGGGATTGAGAGAGATCTATAGAAATGGTCGAATATTAGTACGATTCATTTTACCAGTTATGAGCGGTCGTCTGCTAGTCACTACAATGATGGGGGATTTCATTGCCTGACATGGGGTGATTGTGTGATCAATTCGGCATCGATTCCTCCATTTATAGGGAAAATATCCCTTGCAGGGAATTGGCTGAACCAAAAAGCACCGTGTTAGTGATAAGAGTGCAGGGCAGAAACACATGTCTAGTAAGTCTAGAGACATACTTACCTTCTATAGCAAGGAAAATTTATCAAATAAAAAAAAAACCCTTATAGCCTTTACCTCTTCTCTCGCCTCTTAAAGCAGAGGGCAACCGAATAAAAAGATCCCGTGCAGTGAGACATAATGGTGTCTATAAATGTGTCAATAATGGTTTTGGTGCCGCACTTGCGTTGGAGATTTCGGAAATTTGAATGTTTCCAAAAAAATTTTACTCAGATTTTTCTATTCTGTAGAGATTTGAGCTCGGAATGACTCTGTACAGAAATGTCTTATGCGAACAAAGAGCACCCAAGGTTCTCAATGACATGAAATGGTTGGACTAGTGTTCTCAAAGTCAATGTGCGCGTGACAAGAAACACAGGTAATAAATAACCCTATTGCGAACCGATAAATAGTTTTAGGTTTTTAAGCCCTCCTTGAACGAAACAACTGACACCTGCTGTCCACCTTCACACGTTTACTGCCATATTTCACTAGCAGTTGTTCATAAAAGTGTCAACAAAATACGATCATTTACAACAGATTGTCAATCATAAGCTCTCTACTCAATCTCTTATAGAGTATGGCCACTCATTTTTTGCTTCATACTAAAAATGGCAATCACAGCTCCATACATTTCTCTCTTCCAATCAAACTTGAACACTCTTTGTTGAAGCACTCTTGTTCAAGCTCTCACCAATCTAATGCACTTTACTTATCTCTCTTCTCTACTGATGATTTTAACCGAAGATCATATGTGGTAGCTTATTCCTTCTTGATGACCCATCAAACTTTCTGCTATCCGTGGTTGTTAATTGGTCGGAGTTTGATCCGTTTTGCGCATAGTAATATTCGTCAATAGAATGTCGGCGAGTTATTTCTTATCTCACCGATGTCCCACCTTTTGAGATCTACGCTACCACGGGTAATGTCAATGCCTACAGTATGCTAACGCTGTTAATATCCGTCGGCATATTCGAGTCTATTCAGGCATATGAGTCAGGTAAGTTATCAATAAGGCATTCATCGTAAAACCTACTTATTGCTACTCAGAAGTTGCGACAATGAAAACAACTAAAAGACCAATTGCCAAGTACTCTTTTTCACGGTTCTTAATATCTGCCAAATTGGCATCGTGTGAAAGAGTTGATTCGTTCTTTGGAAGCTTTCAGATGTTTTCTAGCGCTCAAATGCTTTTCTGATTACGGCAAAAAGTGTTAACTGTAGTTCCTTCATTTGCAAAATAATGTGGACGAAATGAAATAAAATTCAACATCAAATTCACTCATAATGGAACTGAAACTACGCGGAACATCGAAGGGTTTTTTAGTTGGCTACTTACAACTCAAGAACTGATGCTAAAGAACAAAAAATTGAGCCACTGTAATTTACAGTTAGTAGTTTTCACAATTCGGGCAAGGTCTGAGTGGCAGACTTCTGTTGAATACACAGTCTCTTAAAAAAGTCGTTGATAATATGCACATTTCAAAAAACTAAGAGCATTATTTTACAGATGATTGACTACATTTCATACTCTAGTCTGGCTCCCGCGTGTTGTTCGTCATCTTCACTTTAGCAATTTTATTCAACAAACTAGCGACGTTTCTGCCTTTTTTGCAGCACTCTAAGTACTAAGAAGCTCCTTTGATTTCACTAGAGGCAAAACTCGCCTCACCAGTTTCGGACACATCATTGTAATTTCTTGTGAATCCATGAATCATTGTAATGGTCATTATAGCCGGACGGTGAAATTTTAGTCGGTTCGCTGGTAACTTAAGTTAAAAAGGAAATTAGATTTGCAATTACATATCTAGAAAACCTGATTGAATGAGCACAATTCGTGCATAAATTAATCTAAAGAAATAAAGGTTGCCTTTGAAAGAGTAGCATCCAAGTATCTACAAAATGCAACTCTACATGATTTACAACATCGAATTAGTTTGTCATGAGATTTGAAGAAGCGCGGCGTCATGCACTGTAACAATTACTATCCCAAGCGTACTCCATCAATAAAATTACATTGAGCTGCAGACGATATAAGACATGTTCATCTTTTGTTTGGAATGAATATCGTAGATGATAGCACCGTATATGTTGAAATTCCAATTAATTCGTTTTAGGCTCACTTCCGCGACAAATTGAATGCTTCTCCTGTATGTCATTATCCTATCAAACTAGCTGGAAGTATCTTCAGGCTACCTATATATACCCAAAGGTATGTCTGCTTTTTGTTCGACGAATACAACGAACGAATGTTGGCGTGGGATGTTTGACATGTACTTTTTTTATTCAAAAGGATTGCACTCAATCTTTGACCCTTGCTTCTGGCCTTTTTGCTCCTTTTTTATCCTATCAAGGGGTTTGTTCAACTTTTAATGTAATGGTAGATTACTTTAGCGGCGCATTGTCAGAACTTGGATTATTTGCTTTGAAACACGTAGCGAAAGATAGTTATACAGCTTTTGCATTCCTGACTTGCAGTTGCTGATGTTGGAGAATGTTTTCCTCCCTCAGAATTTGTGGCACTTCTTCGTTATCCACCTCCTGTTTCGAGCCTTTGAGTAAGAACTTAGGCTTGAGGTTTTAGTAGTCTTTTAGTAGCTTGAATCACAAGATTTTGAACGGTGTGCCTTACATTTGAGATGGCCTTGTTATTGCGCTATCGTAGTAGCGATAAAATTCTTTCTCACACTTGAGCATTTCCCAGTGAACAGAGCCTTTTTTCCTATACTTTTAGTGATCACTCGCTAGCTTGAATCTAAAGAATTTCAAAGATGTATTTGGTTTTTGGAAAAGACTTTTTAATGGGCTGCAGCCAAAAAAAAACTGAGTTTTGCAAATGCAGACCATTTTTGTTATTCACATCCTGTTCCGATCTCATGAGAAAAACATGTTTACTGATTTTTTCCTTTTAGTAATCATTTGATAGCTTCGATCTCGTTAACTTTACCAAAATACTTTACTTCTGAAATGGCCTTTTTATTTCACTGTAACAGTGAAAGCAATCTTGTCTTTGCACTCGAACATTTTTCTTTATACAAAACTTTTCCCTTAGAATTCATAATCATTCGATAGCTTAGATCTCTGCAGTTTTAAAGACATACTTGGAATGTGAAAAAAGACTTTTTATACGTGGTAGGGTCAAAAGAAGACCTGGTTTCGCAAATAACCGCTGTAATCAATCACAATTCTTTTTATCTAGCCTCTTTTAGCGGTGGTATGATGTTGAAAATTATATATCCAATAATGCTGAGTAATGTGCCAAACGCTAAACTTCGAACGAGATTCGAACCCGCACTTCAACCTTTTCGGTGGTGCATGCTAACCACTGAACTACCAGCACTCCGTTCTTCCATCATTCTTCACGTTATAGCCTGTAAATTGGAAAAAACGCTTTGGCTGTTATTGTGCCAAAATCACAAAATCCCATCCACATACCGGCGGAGCAGAGAATGCGCGCCGAGTGCAAAACCCAATCTTCATTTGGCTGCTACAACGCATTCTGAAGTCCTTTCCGAAAACGAGGTACACCATCGAAATAGTCGAGATCTGAGCGACGATTGCTTACTAAAATTCTAGTGAATCAGCTCTATCCAACGAAAAATGCCTGAGTGCAAGGCATAATTTTATTTTTACTGTTACAAACGCAATAAAAAAGCTTTATGAGAAAAAAAATTTTTTAGTCTCGTGATTTATGCTATTGAATGACCGTTGAAACTCTAAGAAAACTAGAAAACGTTTTTCCCAAAGAGACGAAACGGGTCGAGCATTGGGAATATACCGAAATTATCAATAAAATGGCAAAGATGTGAACCAGCAAATACAAAATCCGGATTGTATGCGTTTATGTGAGACTGCCTATTTTATCTAATCGACCCTTTCATAGTAAAGTCAAATTCAAACTCGTCTCTTTCTTTCTCTTTACAATAGCTACTTGGCTTATGTGATTTGTACAGACGCTTCTTAACCTTGACTGACAGTTCACAGTGTAGCATGCGACTCCAATCTCACCGGCTATGTGATAGTTATATGTCCTTCGCTATTCCAAGCCTAGTCGTAAAGGGTACTGTTTCACATGTGTGAAGGAATCGCTGAAAACGATGTATTCGTGAGTATACGTCTTCGCTTGACGCAGGGATCTTGTTGATGACGACGACAAGCGTATTATTATCTTGTTAATTCTGGCCCCAGATTTACGTTAATTTGATGTTTATCATGACTGAAGCAGATATTGAATTCCGAATGAGCTGTTTGGTTTCTGTATTCTTAATCACGTTATTCTTCAAACTTGATTGCAAACTTCATGTTGCAAACAAACTTCTGTGATCAAAATCTCAAAGCGTGCATGAAATGTTGTCATTCCTACAATCACTTGCTACTTATATATCTCTTCCAGTGGATCTCAAAATCTCTTGAAATTTGCTGTTGGAAGGTTTTTGACAATTTCTTTTACAAACTATTCAAATCATTTGTGACAATTCCTAAAATGCAATGGTATAAAGTTCTGTTACGTTCACTTTCCAAGTTTTGTCTATTGTTGATATGCTTATCTTACATAGTAATTTCATCAATGACCCAAAACCACATCAAACTAGAAATTTTGAGTTGTAGGTAATGCTACGGTGGAATAGAACAAGTCATGCATATTAAGTCTTTTTTAGCTTATTCCTCATTACGTTCCAAAGGTATTTAGGTGTCTCCTTTGTCAGATCGGATACTGTTATAAGTCATATTATCTTTGCATTCATTTATATCAAATCCAGTAGCGTTATTGGAAAAGGTCTACATTTTTAGAAGGCAAATTTATTTTAAAGGTCTTCACGGATCGATGTCAAGACCCAAGCAGTGAGCGTGGAATGCCTACAGTACCTTGTTCTACAGTTTGTATATCTCTACTGGAGCCCGACGTAGAAGCTGGTAGGGTAATACTGCATTGTATTTGATTGACGCGGCTTATTTTTAGACGAGGAACCTGCACTTTTGTCTATCCTTTATTATCTGAATTTTACGAGCTTTTTAGGTGTTTTCATTGGATATAAACATATTCGTGGCTGTATGGATCGAGTGTTACGACACGGTTTCAACCAGACTGCTCTTCGTACACACCGATTTCATCATCATGTGAGTTCCTGATTGATCTTCATGAAATGGTGTGAAGGGTGACCACCAAAGGAAAGGTGTTTGCAACACTGTCCAGTACTATACATTGGATGAAATCTAAAGCCTTCAGCTAGTCAAGCAAACTTTTCTTCTGCCAACTTCTCAGACTGTCAGTGACAATACTCTCATTATTCAGAATCAATGTCGCACTTTATCACGAGCTCATCTATTCAATCCAGCTCATGCTACCGATCCACCTGCTATTGGAGAGGTACAGCTGTGCAGTTGTTACGGAGATCGATGCAATGGAAGTAATCAAGCTCAATTATCGCGAACTGTGTCCTCCTTTATGATGGCAGTTATTTTCTCATATATATTTCATTAAAAGAGTGGGCTTATTAGGAAAATGAGTAACGTTAAGTCAACGTAGAGAAAATGTACATAATATTCGTAAAAATATTCTACTTAAGCTTGCACCATATTGTGAACAGTCCGTAATCAGTTATAGGTGATGTTGATGAATTCACATGGAGGATCAATTGTTCTGCTCACGAATTACGAAAGGGGCTCAAAAAAGGATTTTAAAGGCTTTAAAATTGATCTCGAGGAGTCACTATTACCGTTCTACGTACACTATAGTGTACGCACGTTAGGTCAGGGGTTATTGTCGCATGGATCCTTTTGTAAATTTGCATATAGTTTTCAGTATGCACGGCTTTTGATTTGTATATTCAAAATTATCTGTTCAAAGCCCAAGCCCTTTTCCATTCTGTAAACAGATAAAAACGACAATTTCATTGTATCAGTTTGCCTCAGAACTGATAATTGATTACTGAATCATTCTGATTTCAATGCGATAACTGCCTAGCTGTGATCGGTCCGCCGTGAAACGGTCGGTATGACATCAACTTCGAACTAGAACGTAACTGGTCATTAGCAATCCGTATGGTAATTTACCTTCTCTTGCCTCTCTAATAATAATTGGTCGCAATGATTATGCCTACCACTGAGAACCCTACAGATCAGTTCTTCAACCTCATATCATGTGAAGGAAGACGAAGAAATGTTGGGTAGTTCTTACATCAGAATATATTCAACTATATGGTCCACTTCCAGAGCATATAGATTGCTTTGAAATTAATGTACGCGATGTGCAATACAGTCGAATATTAGGAGATAACACAGCCATAGAATGATTGAACTTAGGGTCTCATATATTCAGAAATGCACTGCATTTTCAAATTTTCAAATACTGACAAATTACTTATCATAATGACTATATTCCACCAGGACAGATATTTTGCCTTGCTCAGTATTCTTTTAATATTGTGATGTTTCTTAGTCTGTTATGATCTCTTGACTTTCAATCACTCACTGCAGAGTTTATTTCATACACGACGGGTCATTCATGTTTCGAAGAATTTGTAACGCCGTCACCGTGAATCCGTAGATTGTAATTCCATTCGTCATTCGTTTGAGAAAGCTTCTCTAGAGAGGAAGTTTTGCTCAGTCATCACACTGATGTATAGCACTTTTGGATTTACGATGTCGGCTTCGTTTGTCTTTTTTGTGAATGAACGATTACATTGAAAGTGTTGGATGTTTGAACAGTAATTCAAACTTGAACCATTCGCTAATTCTTGCGAAATCAAAGGCCTTATAGTAGCGCGGATCGAGTGAGGGAACACTTCCAGATGTATTATGTTAGAACGATATTGACAACTGTATAAAGTCGATAGATAGAGACTGGCACTTAGGAGTAGTAATTACTATATAGTTTCCACTCGGAGTTTTCTGGAAGAATAATACCATAGTCGAAATATAGCTCACAAGCGAAATTTTACTGAGATATGCGCAGAACTCGAAGGAAACCCACTGGACTTTCCGAATTTTGCTCATATTTCAGCATTTTGGTCATTGTATTAAGCTGGGTATTGAGGTTTGTTCCATGAAAATTTTTTCACAAAACAATTCAGTAAACATTAAGAGTTAAACATTTTCAATCAAAGTATGCACCAATAAAATCAATAATGCATTTTCCAAATTTTTGGTAATTTTTCAATGTCTGGGTGACACCAGTTCTGATGTTTTTTGGGGCAAACTACTCAGACAGGTGCTGTATCACACCAACTACTTTAGAGAAGCGTTTTCCTTCCAAGAAATGTTGCCAACGACCTGAAAAGGTGGTAGTCACTTGGAGCATCATCTGGGCTATATACGGCGGATGAATAAAACGTTTTCACCCGTAAATGTTTGACGAATTATCGAAAAAAAACTATCTGAATAGCCTACTAATAAACTTTTGGTGGCCCGTTGTTCACAAACCACTAACGTTTTTTTCAATAAATCCCAGTACCGACTATCTATTAACCTCGGCATAAGTTTGAACAAATGAGTATCTTCTTTTGTTTAGGCCGCTCCAAGGTGTTATTATAATTATTTATTGAATATCAGCGAAGCATATAACAATACAGTTAATAATGCAACACCGAATATTACAACACACGTGGTGGCTTACGTCAAGCTTCGCCATCTTCAGAGCCTGGAAAAGTCAAATTGATTCGCAAAATTATTGAATCAAAGGCCTTCATAACCCTAGCAGAAAAACATAAGAGATAAATTTTTTGGGTCGCATAGGAAAACTTCATCTCAAAAGCACTCACCACTTAGATGTTTTAGGTCCTTTCAATTAATCGTTGAAGACCTGTCACTTGGAGTCTGTGCTAAAGAGAGGGCCTTTGATTTAACAATTTGCGAATCAATTTGACCTTTTCAGGCTCTGGAAGATGGCGACCCTTGCCAAAACGTAAGCCCACCACGACTGTTGCAATATTCATGCCTGCACTTATTAACTATATTGTTATATGCTTCGCTGATATTCAATAAATAATATTGATAACATCTCGAAGCGGTACTAAACACAAGGAAGATACTCATTTTATTGTTTTTTTCACATCAAATGGTGATAGAATATTACTGTGTTCAATCAAGGAACTGTTTTTGTCGCTTGTCAGCATGATACTTCATGAGAGATTTCGTCATAATAGGCTTGACCAGCGATTGCAGATAACCTTGAGTCAAATTCCATCCCTTAAGACGATATCTAAAAATTGACGTTTTACTCATATTCCGATCTTACTTTCCGTTTCCTCAGACAAATAGCTTTTTGGACGATATTGTAACTGGAGATTGAAATGTGCTTTGCCCTGTAGAGATATATGTCAATCTTCCCCAGATGAGGCTGAAACCGTGCCGAATTGATGTCCATCACCTGTATCACCCTGTCGTCCCGTTGGTCGTCGAGTGACTCGAGTGGGTACCAGCAACACTTCCAATTTTCCCTATCGCGTGCAAGAGTAGCCCAGTGGGTCGTCCTCGCTCTAGGGATTCGCTGAGCATTATATCTTTCTTCTATAGCTTTCGTGTCCATACTTGACGAGTTTTAGAGGTTTCTCGTTGTGATTGTGATGATATTTTGGATTACTGCCTTATTATGAGTTTCCCCCTAATCAGAATTGCACAGCCACAGCAATAACAACTTTGAACACACTAAACTTCACAAATTACTTAACGTTCTCACATTTGAAGCGTGGAAACTCTAACCACTGTTTGTGCATTTGAGACTGTAACGTGCGTCTGTACACCAAAAAAAGTAGCTCCGCTAATACTGACCAAGGCTGTATAGTTAAATAGTTGAATCCTTTGGCACTTGATATAATTGCTATTACTCACATGTTACAATTAATTGTTTTTACGATCTTTCACGAAATACAACTGATGAAAAACTTGGGACGATTTGTGAGAAACGAAAGGATGAAATTTTTTGATCATTGGTGACGCAGTATTTAACCAGCTGACATTATAGAGGAAAACTAGAATGAATTGAATAAAATCATTTTCTCAAATACGAAAGAGAAAGGCTCAATAGGTATGAGTTTGAGTTGATCTAAATTTATCGCGAGTAGAGCAAGAAGTGCTGAGAACTAAAATGATACAACAGCCACGCATATTCAATGGTGTAGATTGAATTCTTGGCTCGACGAATGTATCGAATTTGGAGAAATGTGCTTGAATACTCCATTTACCAACAAGTACTTACTTTGGTAAAAATATCCATACAACGGGATGCTTATAACTTTCCTTCTACTACTGTTCAAACAAATACAATGGTCTGTACTACCATTCTGTTAAATGAGGATGGCAGCTTTCCTGACATGTGATTTATCATTATTGATTAAGATTTCCCCCTTCAAAAACATTTTAGTAACAGTGGATAAGGTATGTAGAAAGTACACACAGAGAAAATTTAACCACGAGTCGCCTGTTTGAAAATATGAGCGGTTTAACTGGATATTTCCTATAAGGTGTAAATCTGCTGACACTTCATTAAAGCCTGGAAAGTTCAAATCAAAACACATTCTACCCGGTCAAGTAATACCATAAGATAAGCGCAAAAAACTCAATAAATAATATTCTTCCGGGGTGGCATGGAAACGCTATGAGTATTTAGACTGTGAAGAGGGACGAAAACACCGAATTGTCAATCTGTATTCATGGAATCTATTGAAATTTCCGCCCATAAATCTTTGATGATCTTTCAATAAGTCGTTGAGGCATATCTCCCGCGGTCTGAGATCAGATCGCGAGATTTTGTAAAGCTTTCGACGTTGATCAATAGCTGAGCACTGCTCCATGACATGATGCGACTTTATCAAATATGTTTTGAAATGACTGAATGCATTTATGGATCTTTGCAATACTTGCAGAGGCCTACCGATGTAACAAGTTAGTGTTGATACCTTCACAGACAATCTGGTAGCAATTTGGTAGCTCTGGAGTAGTGGAAAGCTTGGTGAGCCGTGGGCGCGCAATCGGATTTTCCATCACGTTTTCAATCAAGACACACTGACTACTAACAAATCAGTGAACAAACGTAATAAGAACCCACTTAGTTTTGATTTCTCTTTAAATTATGAAAGAAATTCGTAGCTGTGGATTTTTATTAGGGCATAATTTTTGTAGTAAAAATCTTAGTTTTACTTCAAACTTCTGATCATATTACAGCAGTTTATTATAGAGTACCAATATTATACATATATAAAGGCTAACTCGTTTGTGACAACGTGCTTGCTGTGACGCAATCAGCGAGCTGCGCTTATTTTTTCTTATCAAAAATTCAGTAATTCTCATATCTTAACTCTCACCACTCAATCCGCAATAGGATCAGTTGCACTGAACATGAAACCAGCTGTTATTCGCTTCGATTTCTGTACCAGTACTCTTTGAATAATTCTTTACGTTTAAGAGTTACTCTTGAAGTCGAATTTGCATAAGGTTTATCCACTAAAGAAGCTGCTATTCAACGTTGGATAATCTAGTCCCTCGGTCAAAAGCAAACCGATGTTGATAAACAGAGTTAGCTGGTAAACAGAAAAAACCTACTCGAAAGGTGAAAAAAATTCCCTTTAGGATATATCTTTCGCATGGTTCGTCCGGGTTTCACACACCAGATCTACTCGGGAGGCTACATCTATCTCCGCTCCAGGCTACATCATTGCCCACGGTGTTGGCAGCAGACGTAGCCTCGCTCTGTGATGTCAAAAGCGATGACAAACTGGTCCCTTTATACCGAGTTTGTTGATGAGCTAATATTTTGCTTTCACCACAAACGAGATAGTCAATAAAAAGAATTTGCTCAAAACTGGCTAACATCTCAAGTTTCGTATACTTCAGAGGCTCAAAAAATTCACAACTGGTGCGTAGTGAACCACCAAATTTACTACTATATCCGACCTGGAACGTCAACTATCATTGAATGAATCCTGTTACTAGACACTCTCGTATCTGTTCAAGAAGGAAATATTAATATATATGAATGAATAATTCGCAGGGTCATAGTGTCAGGAGAATGCCTTGCATGTTAACTGGATATGACAACTGAATCCCAGCTTTTCACCTGCTCAGGCTCATATTCAAAACAATAATGCGTAGTATTGCATGTAATTTACATGAAGTCCAGGACCAACTGCGTTATATTAGCGATTGTAAAAGATTGGGCTTGGAACAACAAAGAGGAGCATTACATCGTTTTCCAAGAACGTTCGTCAGACAACAACAACCAGGCATTGAAGTTGACCTCGATTTTCCGTTCATTTTCGGGCAAAGTTCTCCGTATACTAAATATGTACCGATCGAAAAAAATTCATTTCGAACTTCACTCACGGGCAAAAACGGTATGCACCAGATTCGGGAGCTAATAAACAGTAAGAGAATTCGGTTATCTATAGGAGATAAAGGTGGGGAACTTGTAGTTATTGCTCGCCAGTTTAATGTTGAAATAACGGAAAAAGATCTTCAGGAAGTTACCTCTCATCGGCTATCCACTGAGGAGATATAGATAAACACAATATCGATAACTGAACAGAGAATGGGTCAAAACGACAGGGGAGCTCATGCTACAGCTATCGATAATCCGTCAATTTAAGAATGATTTACCAACTTGTCCCGTCCTATACACGCTCATCAAAACACAAACTTACCTCTAGTAATGCTCTAGAGTCTACTGTTCCTTCAACATTCAAAATTAGGCGGACTGACGGATAAAATAACATGGTTCTTGAGCCTCATTTTGTAGCAGATATTGAAATTCATACCAGCCCATCTACCTAACACCAAAATTTTCCTGGAACACCCAAAATGGGCACAGCCAAATTACGCATATGTAACGGAATCGCTCGATGTTACTGCTTTTTATACAAACGAATCGAATGACTCCCCACTACAAGCAATTCACGAATTGCTGGTAGAAAAATGAATCGAGAATAAATATGTGTGGTATGTCAGTTCAACAACTCATGACTCTTTTGAGGAACTGCCTGGGTTGTTCAATCTTTATGTGGTCGGGAAGATATTCTGCACAATTTAGAGGGCTCACAATAGAGGAAGAGGAACGATTGGCACCAAGCCTTGCCATTTTGTTTATGTTCAAACTGGAAGCTCCAGTTCTCAGTTCGTGGCCCATCTTTCTACAGTCGATGATTGTCTTATCATCTGCTCGACACAGGAGGAGGTGAACATACGTTTCAATCTTTTGAATGGACAGTCAGAGAACATTAAGTTTACACAGGAAAAACCTAGAGAAAACTGGCTTCTATTTTTGAACGTTTTTGAAACTGGCTACCTAACAATACATCTAACAAGTATAGCAAATCAAGTAATAAAAACATATTAGTGCACTATATTTTTTCACATACCTCACACACCAAAGGAGCAGTCGTTTGAAACATGTGCCGAACGGCTACAAGTGTTTATAAGGGGAGTGGGGAGAGAAAAGAGTCACTATGTTCGGCACGAAAGATGGTCATTTCAAACGGCTACGATAGATCTACCAGTAAAGTTAGGTCATAAGAAGAGATAGGCCCCCTTAACATCAATGAACGAGAACAATGTGTTTCAAACCTAGACGGGGAGATACTCTTGAAACTACCTTTTATAACGAATGAAATAAACGCAGCTACAAAAAGGTGTTCAAGAAACTGTGGTCCGGAAAACTCCGTAAGAATCATAGAAATCTCTCCTGATTACTTTCGTCGCCAATTCGTTCGCAACCGCTTGTACGACCGTTTGTGTAAGGCTGACAACTGTAAAAGTATGCCCTAATGGTAGAGAAGGAGATTGCATGAGTTCGGGTACAGATATAGCTGATCTCGTGCACAACTGCTAAAGAATACATTGGCAAGACAGGAAAACTACTTTGTTGGATTCGCATCAAAGGACACTCAGTGGGAAAACCAACAGCTAAACAAACAAGCCTTTGAGGGCACAAAGTGTGCAAAAAAACATGGCGATACGGACTTTGATGTGCTAGCGAGAATCCTGGGACTAGAGTCAGGAGCATCGGCGCGAAAAACCCTTGAGCTTTTTGGATAAACCGCAGAGGACCGGAAAATGAGTAGGAAGGGAGAGTGCTTGAGCATAACAAGTGATATGGCACTTCATCTCAAATTCATGTTCTAGTCAGAGTGCGGTTCACTTTGCAAATTGTGTCACACTAGATCGGTGACCGTTCTTCACAAAAATCTGAACTAAGGTGGGGTTTTTTCAGAATGACTAGACTGCTGATTTCTTTCCTATCGGATTTTTGACGCGCAAGCGAAATACCAACCGAGTAATTAGATATGATATGGTGTATACGTTTAGGCTGACGACGACGCTGACTGTCGAAACGTTCGCCATCGAGTTAAAAGGAATACCAACCTCTCGCATGCAAGTTTTAAATAAAGGAAAGGACATTTCGTGAGAAATTTTGCATTTATTCAATCATCAGGCCGGTGGTTTAGAGATAGCTACGACTTTTGAGTCTAATTATACCAAGGTTTTAAAAAAGCCGATCTTGTCACTATCGCTTCCTATACTTGATCATTGGAAGTCGTGCATCAAGAAACATTTTAATTGGCGATAAGCACATTCATTGAAGATATTATCAAAGTATCGACGTTCATATCATATACCAACAAGTAAGAATGAATCTGAGAAAAGGCTCACCGTTTTTAGGCAGGGATAGAGCCCGCGAACACCTATGCCGAAGCCTACATGCTATTCAACAACTAATTGAGGCCTTTGGCTTGTGTCTTTCTCACAGAAATTTTACGACTCTGTACGTGTGCTACTAGCCATCACCCGTCAACGGGATTAACCGGGGAGACTAAATTGGCGTCAAACACCAATGACGTGAAGTCACAATCTGAAGATAATATCGTAGGAAACCTTTCTTATCGACCTGCTTTTGAGAACTCGCTTTGAAGCAATATAATCTGATAACATGTTTAAGTTTTTTCAAGAGGTCTGTATGACACCTGTAGTGCTAGACGTACGCTTCGGCTTTTATTTCAAGTTTCATAAGTAGGCAAAAAATATGTCATCAGATTTACATCGTATTATTTTTTTTCAAAACCGGGTACTATCTATTGACCACATTCTTCAACCATTTCTTGTTTTTTTTCTTTTTCATTTCAAGCTACAACAAGGTCTTTATGAGGAATTCAATCCCCACAGCTGACGTATCGGCTGTTTCGCTTTCTTTCACGGCCTAGAAAGATCAGGTTGTTTCCAACCGAGTCAGTCTAACCCTCCATCACTTCAGCAGAAGAATCACCAACCGTCGATTTCAATCGCATCAAGCACAAAACAACTTTCTCACATACTCACCGCTTCCGATGAGTCTTCCACTAGGTTGCACAAGTGGAAACCAACATCCAGAGATCACATGGACTGTGAATGCCACCACCCCCTCCCCCCCTCGCCCACTCGAAATAAGTCTGATATCTGTGTCATATCGCAGGTGGTGAAGAGGCTCTCACGTCTTGCAGTTTCGGGTTCAACTCCCGTCTGAGAGTCCGATTTTCTCTTAGGTTCATTTTTGGAACATCATAAAACTGCAATAGGCAGTTAGGAATAAAGAGATCTCAAAGGATGGAGGAGGATTTCTCGGCGGTTGATCAATCCCTGAGCGATTGCGCCATATATTAGTCATCAATTTTTCACCCTGGTTTGAAATGATTGAATGCATATCTGGCCTTCGCAATGATCGCATGCCTACCACTGCATCGAGTCAGTGCTGCTTATTCTCCCCAAACAAATCTGAACCAGTTTGGTACCAATTTACCGACCCCGGAGGATTGGATGGCTTGGTGGGCCATGAACGCGACGTCGAGCCATCGACCTTGTGTGCGACGCAGTGCAGCTCTAACCACTGCGCCACATGCGCTCTAAGAAATCTCTAAGAAAAATTTATGTATATACAGTGTGTATCACCACAGTCGTTTCAGCTTAACTGAGTTCAATGCATTATGTGGCTATCCGATCACACCAGTAAAAGGCTGATCGTCAACAGCTGGGAAGGATATGTCGGAGAAAGAGTGGTAGAACAGCGATCCCCTTTGGTTTTAGTGGTAGTACGCACACCTCGTATGAACGGAACGCGGGTTCATTTCCCAGCAGAGGCCAGATTTTTGCTTATCACCAATTCTTTTGTTATAATGCTTTTATGAAACATGGTGTTTGACTTCGAGACAGCGATGAGTCGCTTCATTCCGTTCGACTTCTCAACAGCCGTTCCCCCACCCCGCTTGATTTTCCCCGGTCAGAAGCGAGCGCAGACCCCTCGCCCGGAAGCCAATCGATAGTAACTAGTGGTGTCGCGCTCACACACGGCGGCGCTGACGCTACCCAAAGTGATGACGTCATATTGCAGAGTGCTGAGTCATCGGTGTAGGCGACACCGCTTTCCATCGATTGAAAATCGACCTCATAATCAGATAGTTCAGTCATTTGAGAGTTGAAGGGGATGCTTAGGGCTCCAGGAGGGCTTCGGAGCCACCACTATTTCCAATTGACTTTCAGGTGCCACAAGAGTCTTCGCCTCGGAGTGATCACACGAAGAAACACCGGGTGGGCCTTTCAAGCTCACCGTAGCAATTATCGATTTGGTGTAGATCAAGACAAGGGGAGGCTTGTGATCTTGCGATTTGGTCACTTTTTGATACTGGCGAATCTTGCCATAGGAGCCGCAATTTCTATTGTTTTATGAATGTCTCCTTAATGTGGGTAAGCCGCCATCCCCTCAGGCTTCGAAAACCCTCCAGAAAATTGTGAACCGACCGAATCTCCGTGTGCAATGATCTACTCAAGCTCGGGAGGAGCCCTTGGGGGTTTGGGCGAGGGAAGCGGCCACGTGAGAAATCCAGATTTCGCCACATTTTTTGGAACAAACCGTCACAAAAATGACATTCGGGGAAAATCGATTGGAAGTTCACTGCTCCGCGTGATCTACAAGGATACGCTCGATTGCCCACCGTTGTGACCTGCCCTGGTCCTTATTCCCCCCACCCTTCCCGTTGGTTCCAGACTGCCCAGCAAATCGATAACTCGACCGGCGCGAGGCAAGCGCCACCAACCAATAATTTTCGAAACGACGGCTGGCCGCGTCGCGTGCGGGCCGATCCCTCAATTATTTGATTAGATCCAGCTTTACTTTTTCGCATTTATTTTTGTATGCCTTCAAATCAGCACCATTTCATTATGATTTATTACCTAAAGGGGTGATTGTTCTTCGAGAATAGCAGTCGAGAATGATCGATAAACCGAGGTGCGCGCTCATCGTGCGCGGATGAATTCGTAAAGCGTGCGCGGTCGACGACACGTGGTGGGCAGGTCGGCGAGCGGCTTTATTCAGTCTCTGTGCTGTGCTGGTGTGCGGTCGACTGTCATTTGCTGGTTTGTACATTGCGTACGTTTCTCGTCTATTGCTATTTGTCTAACGAATTTGAATATGCACTTCCATGCTTACGAGTCGTCTCCCGGCTCGTCGTCTGGTGATGATGGCGCTGGTGTAGTGGAGATGTCGCCTGGCAGATTGCTTGCTATCGCCATCCAAAACGACGTGCGTTGTTCGGTCTCAAGGAGCGAGACTTCCGGCTCGAGCTGATGCAGACTTCCTTGATCCAGTCTTTGTGTAAGCATTTGGGTGATCGTAGAGCTCGTCGTCCCAAGCACGGCGGTAAGCGAAACGTTAGGCTAAATAAGGGTGGTTATGAGCCCGATGGAGCCACAAGTACTCGAGTTGAACCTATCGTTCAGAACCCTAGTGACGATGAGCCATCCAGGAAGCGGCGACGCCACGACGACAACGACGACGACCCTTTCGGTCTCGATGATTTCTTTGTTCGAGTCTATGGGCGTTCGGTGACCATTAGAGGTTAATCGCAAGTCAATTTATTGTAATGTTTTGTAACAATTTCTTTATTGTACCGTCGAGATTGTGTTTCACTTCTTTGGCTTTAGATCAAGAGTGTGTACTTCTGCGATTGAGCCACAACATGATACCATATGTGCGGCAGTCGCGCTCAGGATAACTGGTCAAGTATTATGTTATGAGTTTGTTCCTATCTTGTACGCAAGTGTTTTCTGCTCATATCATTCGTTTTGCGGGTATTACAAGATAGGTGTCTGTACATAATGTTGTAATTGATGAAATAAATTCTGTTTATCTGTCGACATTATACATTGCATTATAGGAGGATGAGAGAAGATGTCAAGTACCTATTTGCAAGTCGATGGAAGATCACTAGGCTTGTTAGGGTTTCGTATTGTTTTTTTCGGGGTTGTTTTGATCATGCGATTTTCAGTACATATGACAAGGTCTCGCGTTGGCAAAGTACGACCACGTGCAGTCACAAGTAAACAGTTTGTTCCCTACTTATTTGGATTGATAAAAATGTAGTATTATTCGTTTAAACGACCTTTCGGGGGGTTTAAACTATTTGCAGATTTGTTCAAACCACAGAATGGTGAGGCCGTTGAGGTGCTGAAATTTCTTCCTTTTTTGGTACCGTGATGGACCACCATGGGCCGAGTAAAGGCGAGTCGAATGACGAGGCTAGTTGGTTGGTCGGGGCAGATACAAGTTATGTTCTGAATTGCATTGGTTCAAGTTGTGTTGTAGATTTCTTAAGCGGTGAAATACACCTGTTTGTGAACTGAAACTAAACCCGATTAAGCTGAACGAAACAGACTTTTCTGCCGCATCAGAACATCGTATTAGAGCTGACAATTCGTTGAGAGCAAGTCGTTCTCTGGTCTTCAATGTACTGCTGATGTCCTGAGGTTTAAGATGATTGAAAATTTGAAAACAGCACTAAGTAGTGTCTTGAAAACATTGGATACGGTGGGTGTGTCTGTAGTGTTGAGAAGTTGACAAGACTGATATGATAATCGGTACTCCTTTACATTCAACTGTTTTGAGACGTCGCTCAAAATCAATACATCCTAAGGGCGTATTTTAGGCCTTTCCCAGGCACGAACAAAAAGCACCGTGCTTGGTGAGGTTGTGAAGCTTAAACACGTATCCAGTATTCATAAGTGGCTCAAAATATGCTGTCAGAATTACGCAATTAGGATTTCAATTCGAAATCCAGCTATTGGGCTAAAGTAAACAACAGATTAGTCTTGCCAACTTGTCAATTTTTTAGGTTGGCAAATTGTGTTTAGGGTTGAGCGTCGAAATATGGTTATGTTTACCAGTTATCCACAAAAGGTCAATCGCCAACACGTCGATAGTCGCGTAGCAACGTGTATCAACTGACGACGTGAGCCATTTCTCTAGAAATGATGGGTTTTACATTATTATTTCTGTGATTAGCGAAGGCGGCTGGTTCGTTTTTTTCAAGGTAGAAAATCCAATGTCAGTCCGAAATGGAGTTTCGTGACATCGAGGTCAGTCGATGAAAGATGTGCTACTATGTTGTTCCAAAAACTGCTCTCAGTATGATATAGATTCTAAACATTGAATTCCAATGCAAGGCCGTATGAAGTATTGGACTAGCAAAATCTCGGATTTCTTCGTCTTTGCTAGTTTGTTCGCTTTTAAGTTTTTGTTTCTACTGTTATCTAGAGCAGCTTCTTGTGGTTATTTCGATGCATAGTACTTATATATTTGTTTTCCCGAGAGCAAAAATTGATTGAAAACGACAAACGAAACTCTAGGCTTGTATCATTGCGTGCCAAAGCAGCAGTAGAACCTAAACGAAACCCGTGTATAGCAAAAACATTCGTTTCATTTAAATGTGTAATTGATTTATATCAAAATAACCTACTGCTTTGATAATTTGATAAATAACCTACTGATATTGATAATTTTTTTTTGATAATCTGCTTTGAACGACATTTAAGAAAAACAAGTGCGTGAAGTATAATCAACAAAAACGAAAAGTCCGGGAATTTCTTGCGAATCCAATGCAAGTCGTGCACATTTGTTCAGTATTGTTACCATTCTCGAGATTCTGACCTGATTAACTTGATTATAATGAAAAATAAGAAGAGGTAGCAGCGATAGTTGAAAGTCCACACATTCAAATTTAGAAATTGCTTTCCAGAGTTTGCGAAAGTTTTGCTTTAAGGCTAGAACGTTGTTTTTACTCCATTCTATTGTTAGTGTGTGCGAGATCATGGATGTACAGATATGTCGTGTGATGAGATGGACTGTTTGCGAAGTTTAATAACGTTCAGATGTGGATAGATCCTTAGAGCATTTGCTAGGATTGAAATACACGAGTCAATAACGATGCTGTTCCCTAGGCTTAAGTGTGCGAATTATGGCATAAAGAAACTAATGTTTTGTATTGAACGGTTATTGAGCGAAATTCTCGTTCCACACGCATGTGAGGTCGGGTAGCGTCGCCTTAAAACGACCCTCACTATATCTTTCTGGATACTGTTTAGGGTTTTTTCGACGGCGTCTTGTCAAAAATCACAGCTCTAGGCAGCACGCCTTGATCAGTTTTCATTAATCCAATCATTTTCTATCGCGAATTTTTGGAGATTTTTGGCATGGGATATTTTCTGATGCATATCGACTAACCAAAGTTCCATGCAATTAAATCAGCCAGAGACACGAAATCTAATAGATTATGGTGGTGGAGTACCAATGAATAATTTTGCATACTCCTGGTGGATTTCGCGGATATCGCTTTGGTCTAGGTTGGTCACATAGTACCACTGCTTGCCATTGATGGCGAAGGAGCGTACGAGTGTTTAAATATTCACAGAGTGTTCCAAATTTATCCACATTATCTAATACATTTCCGATGATGCGACAGTAACTGTCTTCAGTTGTTCAAAATGATCAAGCGGTTGATAAGTAGCCTTGTTACAGGATTGCTACTCAGCGATGTTGTCTTACCTGTCGTACTTGTATTGCAATTGTAAAGTCTGAACGGCAATCAGTGGACGAGATCCGTCACTGACTGGATTCTTCAAGATTCAGACGCGCCATGAAAAGACACCAATTTTAATGCTCCGTCACCTATAGCCCAGAAGAAAGATGTGATGTTTAAAGAATTCGTGTCGCGAAGAGAACCCACTGGATGAGTTGCCATAGCGAAAAATGGAAGATGTACGACTATCAGATCAAATCACTCGACAAGTTACAGGTGATTTGAAAGTGTTTCTGGACATGGAAAGGCGAAGTTTCCCATCCATAGACAATGCTGAGCTTGAAAATTGGAGGCTATTAATATATGTAAATCGTTAAGATTTATCATGATTAGCTGACTTGAGGTCAGCATTCGTAGTAACAGCAGTAGTTCAGTGGCTGATATTTCGACGATGACGACCCGCCTGTTGTAGTTGTTGGACAGGTTGTGTTGGACAATTTGAATGACTCGGAGGATCCTTCGTTTATTTCCTAGGTCAGGATAGAAGATCAAACGAAAAAAGGACGCGACGTCTTGCGTGACGTTCAAAGCATTCGCGCTTCCGGTTCATTCTTGGATTTGAAGCATCTATTCAGAAGTTTCAAGAGTTCTGCGTGTTGATGCTTCTCATTTCTGCCCAGGGATAGTGTGACTGTCGCTACAAAGTCATCACCTTTGTGCTTTTGTGCGTGCCCTCTGGGCACGTAGAGGTATACTTCTTCGAATTTTGAATTCATCCTGTTCATGTTCTCTTATGCGGTCATAAAATGCTCTACCCCTTTGGATGTGGAATTGTGCCGCATGATTGATGGAATGTTTACTCAAATATAGGAATTCTCTGATCATCGTGGATTGGTGGATCAATCACGAGCAATGTTTTTGATATCCTATGCTACTGGACGATTATCTGCTACCATTTGGTTATCTGGCATTCCACTTGTTGGACAAGTTATCTTGGCTTGGAGTTGCTATCTCGTTTGCGTGGTTCTGACTCATGGCTGAGTGATGGTATATGGTGGCTGTGTATTCAGAAATTCAATGTGTAACCGTGCTGCACGATTGTTAGGAAGTTTACTTAGAGATATGGAGATCTCTGGTTATCCTGAATTTCTATGACTGGATCAATTTCGAGCAGCGTTTTGATTGGCCTGCTTAACTACTACCTGCTACTATTTGATTATACGGTTTTTGGCTTGTCGCATTGCTTTACTGGTTTAAAATCACTATCTTGTTGACATGTCCTTGGCTGACTGCTGTTGTGATGCACAGTGAACACGGATTTATGGATATCGCTATAAGACTAAAACCTTCTTCAAGAAGAGTGCTGATCACTCATATATCGTGCGTTGACATCAGTATCAAACGTATTCTCAGGCAAACACTTCTCATAAGTCAATGGTGGCCACGTCTCGAAATACCGTGGAAATTGAAGGATGATAGAGGTGATAGGCAAGTGCATACCATTACAGGAAATCGAATTTTGAATCAATGCAAAACATAGTTTATTCTAACAAAGTCATTATCGAAACGTGTAGTTTTTTCTACTGGAAAAATTATCTAATTCAGAACTTCTGCTTCTTTGATGAAGCTATGATTTTCATACACTGTGGGAAGTACTGAGGGTAATTTTAGGCAGATATGGTGGTAGGAGAGTGATAGAGATTCAAGAAGAAGACTACCTCTTCGTAAATAATCCTGCTATGATTTTATGAAATCGATAATTGACTGAGCGTCTGTGACCAAAGTACTACTGTTAGTCTCTTTCAGATACCTCTATCACTCGTCAATCAGCATCTCTTTGTCTTTTATTCTCCGCTTTTTTTTTGCCAAAATCTTCGAGTGCCGCAAGTCGTTTGCCCATGGGATGGTTGTTTTGGTTTAGAATTTTTTATTTATTGGCATAGTTAATCTACTTCCTCTGTGCATATGGTGTTATTGTACTACTGAAATTCTGCTGAATGTGGATGGTTGTGAGAAATTTCTGCAGATGATGGACATATCCGAATAGCGATAATATTATACCGATGTCGTACCAATCATCACTTTTCTTTCTTCGAACTCGTAGAGGAAGTACTTTCAATTAATTTTATCTGTTACCATTATATAGTTTCGTGTGATATAATCACAGGTTCATGGCGCGTACTACTTCGTTGATGCCTCCCGACTCGACACTATAAATGCCTGGCATGCGAAATCTCTTAATGTGTTCTTGTGGGAGGGAGGGAGGTGTTTTCTCAAAAATTTTCTACTTGAAGAAGATGGAACTACTCGATCAACGACCAGAATTTCACTGCATTCGCATCATATTCAGGTTACATCTTTTTGAACTACTCCGAACTCGTAGAGGAAGTTGTTTTCTGTTTTATCTATTTGCGTTGTGTAGTTTCGTCTAATACAATCGCAGGTCCGTTGCGCGTTCCGCTGTGTTGATGCCTCCTTACTCGTCTCTATAAATGCCTGGCAAGCGAAATCTCTTAATGTTTTCATGTGGGAGGGAGGGAGGTGTTTTCTCAAAAAATTTTCTACTTGAAGAAGATGGACATATACGATCGGGATCAGAATTTCATCACTTCCACAACACACTGAGCTTAAATCACTTTCAATACTCCGGACTGGTAGAGGAAGTTGTTTTCAATTTTACCTGTATCCATTGCATAGTTTCGTGTAATATAATCACAGGTTCATGGCGCGTACTACTTCGTTGATGCCTCCCGACTCGACACTATAAATGCTTGGCAAGCGAAATCTCTTAATGTGTTCTTGTGGGAGGGAGGGAGGTGTTTTCTCAAAAAATTTTCTACTTGAAGAAGATGGAACTACTCGATCAACGACCAGAATTTCACTGCATTCGCATCATATTCAGGTTACATCTTTTTGAACACTCCGAACTCGTAGAGGAAGTTGTTTTCTGTTTTATCTATTTGCGTTGTGTAGTTTCGTCTAATACAATCGCAGGTCCGTTGCGCGTTCCGCTGTGTTGATGCCTCCTTACTCGTCTCTATAAATGCCTGGCAAGCGAAATCTCTTAATGTTTTCATGTGGGAGGGAGGGAGGTGTTTTCTCAAAAATTTTCTACTTGAAGAAGATGGACATATACGATCGGGGATCAGAATTTCATCACTTCCACAACACACTGAGTAAATCACTTTCAATACTCCGGACTGGTAGAGGAAGTTGTTTTCAATTTTACCTGTATCCATTGCATAGTTTCGTGTAATATAATCACAGGTTCATGGCGCGTACTACTTCGTTGATGCCTCCCGACTCGACACTATAAATGCTTGGCAAGCGAAATCTCTTAATGTGTTCTTGTGGGAGGGAGGGAGGTGTTTTCTCAAAAAATTTTCTACTTGAAGAAGATGGAACTACTCGATCAACGACCAGAATTTCACTGCATTCGCATCATATTCAGGTTACATCTTTTTGAACACTCCGAACTCGTAGAGGAAGTTGTTTTCTGTTTTATCTATTTGCGTTGTGTAGTTTCGTCTAATACAATCGCAGGTCCGTTGCGCGTTCCGCTGTGTTGATGCCTCCTTACTCGTCTCTATAAATGCCTGGCAAGCGAAATCTCTTAATGTTTTCATGTGGGAGGGAGGGAGGTGTTTTCTCAAAAAATTTTCTACTTGAAGAAGATGGACATATACGATCGGGGATCAGAATTTCATCACTTCCACAACACACTGAGCTTAAATCACTTTCAATACTCCGGACTGGTAGAGGAAGTTGTTTTCAATTTTACCTGTATCCATTGCATAGTTTCGTGTAATATAATCACAGGTTCATGGCGCGTACTACTTCGTTGATGCCTCCCGACTCGACACTATAAATGCTTGGCAAGCGAAATCTCTTAATGTGTTCTTGTGGGAGGGAGGGAGGTGTTTTCTCAAAAATTTTCTACTTGAAGAAGATGGAACTACTCGATCAACGACCAGAATTTCACTGCATTCGCATCATATTCAGGTTACATCTTTTTGAACACTCCGAACTCGTAGAGGAAGTTGTTTTCTGTTTTATCTATTTGCGTTGTGTAGTTTCGTCTAATACAATCGCAGGTCCGTTGCGCGTTCCGCTGTGTTGATGCCTCCTTACTCGTCTCTATAAATGCCTGGCAAGCGAAATCTCTTAATGTTTTCATGTGGGAGGGAGGGAGGTGTTTTCTCACAAAATTTTCTACTTGAAGAAGATGGACATATACGATCGGGGATCAGAATTTCATCACTTCCACAACACACTGAGCTTAAATCACTTTCAATACTCCGGACTGGTAGAGGAAGTTGTTTTCAATTTTACCTGTATCCATTGCATAGTTTCGTGTAATATAATCACAGGTTCATGGCGCGTACTACTTCGTTGATGCCTCCCGACTCGACACTATAAATGCTTGGCAAGCGAAATCTCTTAATGTGTTCTTGTGGGAGGGAGGGAGGTGTTTTCTCAAAAATTTTCTACTTGAAGAAGATGGAACTACTCGATCAACGACCAGAATTTCACTGCATTCGCATCATATTCAGGTTACATCTTTTTGAACACTCCGAACTCGTAGAGGAAGTTGTTTTCTGTTTTATCTATTTGCGTTGTGTAGTTTCGTCTAATACAATCGCAGGTCCGTTGCGCGTTCCGCTGTGTTGATGCCTCCTTACTCGTCTCTATAAATGCCTGGCAAGCGAAATCTCTTAATGTTTTCATGTGGGAGGGAGGGAGGTGTTTTCTCAAAAAATTTTCTACTTGAAGAAGATGGACATATACGATCGGGGATCAGAATTTCATCACTTCCACAACACACTGAGTTAAATCACTTTCAATACTCCGGACTGGTAGAGGAAGTTGTTTTCAATTTTACCTGTATCCATTGCATAGTTTCGTGTAATATAATCACAGGTTCATGGCGCGTACTACTTCGTTGATGCCTCCCGACTCGACACTATAAATGCTTGGCAAGCGAAATCTCTTAATGTGTTCTTGTGGGAGGGAGGGAGGTGTTTTCTCAAAAAATTTTCTACTTGAAGAAGATGGAACTACTCGATCAACGACCAGAATTTCACTGCATTCGCATCATATTCAGGTTACATCTTTTGAACACTCCGAACTCGTAGAGGAAGTTGTTTTCTGTTTTATCTATTTGCGTTGTGTAGTTTCGTCTAATACAATCGCAGGTCCGTTGCGCGTTCCGCTGTGTTGATGCCTCCTTACTCGTCTCTATAAATGCCTGGCAAGCGAAATCTCTTAATGTTTTCATGTGGGAGGGAGGGAGGTGTTTTCTCAAAAAATTTTCTACTTGAAGAAGATGGAACTACTCGATCAACGACCAGAATTTCACTGCATTCGCATCATATTCAGGTTACATCTTTTGAACACTCCGAACTCGTAGAGGAAGTTGTTTTCATTTTACCTGTATCCGTTGCATAGTTTCGTGTAATATAATCACAGGTTCATGGCGCGTACTACTTCGTTGATGCCTCCCGACTCGACACTATAAATGCCTGGCAAGCGAAATCTCTTAATGTTTTCATGTGGGAGGGAGGGAGGTGTTTTCTCAAAAAATTTTCTACTTGAAGAAGATGGACATATACGATCGGGGATCAGAATTTCATCACTTCCACAACACACTGAGTTAAATCACTTTCAATACTCCGGACTGGTAGAGGAAGTTGTTTTCAATTTTACCTGTATCCATTGCATAGTTTCGTGTAATATAATCACAGGTTCATGGCGCGTACTACTTCGTTGATGCCTCCCGACTCGACACTATAAATGCTTGGCAAGCGAAATCTCTTAATGTGTTCTTGTGGGAGGGAGGGAGGTGTTTTCTCAAAAAATTTTCTACTTGAAGAAGATGGAACTACTCGATCAACGACCAGAATTTCACTGCATTCGCATCATATTCAGGTTACATCTTTTTGAACACTCCGAACTCGTAGAGGAAGTTGTTTTCTGTTTTATCTATTTGCGTTGTGTAGTTTCGTCTAATACAATCGCAGGTCCGTTGCGCGTTCCGCTGTGTTGATGCCTCCTTACTCGTCTCTATAAATGCCTGGCAAGCGAAATCTCTTAATGTTTTCATGTGGGAGGGAGGGAGGTGTTTTCTCAAAAAATTTTCTACTTGAAGAAGATGGACATATACGATCGGGGATCAGAATTTCATCACTTCCACAACACACTGAGCTTAAATCACTTTCAATACTCCGGACTGGTAGAGGAAGTTGTTTTCAATTTTACCTGTATCCATTGCATAGTTTCGTGTAATATAATCACAGGTTCATGGCGCGTACTACTTCGTTGATGCCTCCCGACTCGACACTATAAATGCTTGGCAAGCGAAATCTCTTAATGTGTTCTTGTGGGAGGGAGGGAGGTGTTTTCTCAAAAAATTTTCTACTTGAAGAAGATGGAACTACTCGATCAACGACCAGAATTTCACTGCATTCGCATCATATTCAGGTTACATCTTTTTGAACACTCCGAACTCGTAGAGGAAGTTGTTTTCTGTTTTATCTATTTGCGTTGTGTAGTTTCGTCTAATACAATCGCAGGTCCGTTGCGCGTTCCGCTGTGTTGATGCCTCCTTACTCGTCTCTATAAATGCCTGGCAAGCGAAATCTCTTAATGTTTTCATGTGGGAGGGAGGGAGGTGTTTTCTCAAAAAATTTTCTACTTGAAGAAGATGGACATATACGATCGGGGATCAGAATTTCATCACTTCCACAACACACTGAGTTAAATCACTTTCAATACTCCGGACTGGTAGAGGAAGTTGTTTTCAATTTTACCTGTATCCATTGCATAGTTTCGTGTAATATAATCACAGGTTCATGGCGCGTACTACTTCGTTGATGCCTCCCGACTCGACACTATAAATGCTTGGCAAGCGAAATCTCTTAATGTGTTCTTGTGGGAGGGAGGGAGGTGTTTTCTCAAAAAATTTTCTACTTGAAGAAGATGGACATACTCGATCAACGACCAGAATTTCACTGCATTCGCATCATATTCAGGTTACATCTTTTTGAACACTCCGAACTCGTAGAGGAAGTTGTTTTCAATTTTATCCTGTATCCGTTGCGTAGTTTCGTCTAATATAATCACAGGTCCTGGCGCGTTCTACTTCGTTGATGCCTCCCGACTCGACACTATAAATGCCTGGCAAGCGAAATCTCTTAATGTTTTCATGTGGGAGGGAGGGAGGTGTTTTCTCAAAAAATTTTCTACTTGAAGAAGATGGACATATACGATCGGGGATCAGAATTTCATCACTTCCACAACACACTGAGTAAATCACTTTCAATACTCCGGACTGGTAGAGGAAGTTGTTTTCAATTTTACCTGTATCCATTGCATAGTTTCGTGTAATATAATCACAGGTTCATGGCGCGTACTACTTCGTTGATGCCTCCCGACTCGACACTATAAATGCTTGGCAAGCGAAATCTCTTAATGTGTTCTTGTGGGAGGGAGGGAGGTGTTTTCTCAAAAAATTTTCTACTTGAAGAAGATGGAACTACTCGATCAACGACCAGAATTTCACTGCATTCGCATCATATTCAGGTTACATCTTTTTGAACACTCCGAACTCGTAGAGGAAGTTGTTTTCTGTTTTATCTATTTGCGTTGTGTAGTTTCGTCTAATACAATCGCAGGTCCGTTGCGCGTTCCGCTGTGTTGATGCCTCCTTACTCGTCTCTATAAATGCCTGGCAAGCGAAATCTCTTAATGTTTTCATGTGGGAGGGAGGGAGGTGTTTTCTCAAAAAATTTTCTACTTGAAGAAGATGGACATATACGATCGGGGATCAGAATTTCATCACTTCCACAACACACTGAGCTTAAATCACTTTCAATACTCCGGACTGGTAGAGGAAGTTGTTTTCAATTTTACCTGTATCCATTGCATAGTTTCGTGTAATATAATCACAGGTTCATGGCGCGTACTACTTCGTTGATGCCTCCCGACTCGACACTATAAATGCTTGGCAAGCGAAATCTCTTAATGTGTTCTTGTGGGAGGGAGGGAGGTGTTTTCTCAAAAAATTTTCTACTTGAAGAAGATGGAACTACTCGATCAACGACCAGAATTTCACTGCATTCGCATCATATTCAGGTTACATCTTTTTGAACACTCCGAACTCGTAGAGGAAGTTGTTTTCTGTTTTATCTATTTGCGTTGTGTAGTTTCGTCTAATACAATCGCAGGTCCGTTGCGCGTTCCGCTGTGTTGATGCCTCCTTACTCGTCTCTATAAATGCCTGGCAAGCGAAATCTCTTAATGTTTTCATGTGGGAGGGAGGGAGGTGTTTTCTCACAAAATTTTCTACTTGAAGAAGATGGACTACTCGATCAACGACCAGAATTTCACTGCATTCGCATCATATTCAGGTTACATCTCTTTGAACACTCCGGACTCGTAGAGGAAGTTGTTTTCAATTTTACCTGTATCCATTGCATAGTTTCGTGTAATATAATCACAGGTTCATGGCGCGTACTACTTCGTTGATGCCTCCCGACTCGACACTATAAATGCTTGGCAAGCGAAATCTCTTAATGTTTTCATGTGGGAGGGAGGGAGGTGTTTTCTCAAAAAATTTTCTACTTGAAGAAGATGGACATATACGATCGGGGATCAGAATTTCATCACTTCCACAACACACTGAGTAAATCACTTTCAATACTCCGGACTGGTAGAGGAAGTTGTTTTCAATTTTACCTGTATCCATTGCATAGTTTCGTGTAATATAATCACAGGTTCATGGCGCGTACTACTTCGTTGATGCCTCCCGACTCGACACTATAAATGCCTGGCAAGCGAAATCTCTTAATGTTTTCATGTGGGAGGGAGGGAGGTGTTTTCTCAAAAAATTTTCTACTTGAAGAAGATGGACATATACGATCGGGGATCAGAATTTCATCACTTCCACAACACACTGAGTTAAATCACTTTCAATACTCCGGACTGGTAGAGGAAGTTGTTTTCAATTTTACCTGTATCCATTGCATAGTTTCGTGTAATATAATCACAGGTTCATGGCGCGTACTACTTCGTTGATGCCTCCCGACTCGACACTATAAATGCTTGGCAAGCGAAATCTCTTAATGTGTTCTTGTGGGAGGGAGGGAGGTGTTTTCTCAAAAAATTTTCTACTTGAAGAAGATGGAACTATCGATCAACGACCAGAATTTCACTGCATTCGCATCATATTCAGGTTACATCTTTTTGAACACTCCGAACTCGTAGAGGAAGTTGTTTTCATTTTATCCTGCATCCGTTGCATAGTTTCGTGTAATATAATCACAGGTCTCATGGCGCGTACTACTTCGTTGATGCCTCCCGACTCGACACTATAAATGCTTGGCAAGCGAAATCTCTTAATGTTTTCTTGTGGGAGGGAGGGAGGTGTTTTCTCAAAAAATTTTCTACTTGAAGAAGATGGAACTACTCGATCAACGACCAGAATTTCACTGCATTCGCATCATATTCAGGTTACATCTTTTTGAACACTCCGAACTCGTAGAGGAAGTTGTTTTCTGTTTTATCTATTTGCGTTGTGTAGTTTCGTCTAATACAATCGCAGGTCCGTTGCGCGTTCCGCTGTGTTGATGCCTCCTTACTCGTCTCTATAAATGCCTGGCAAGCGAAATCTCTTAATGTTTTCATGTGGGAGGGAGGGAGGTGTTTTCTCAAAAAATTTTCTACTTGAAGAAGATGGACATATACGATCGGGGATCAGAATTTCATCACTTCCACAACACACTGAGTAAATCACTTTCAATACTCCGGACTGGTAGAGGAAGTTGTTTTCAATTTTACCTGTATCCATTGCATAGTTTCGTGTAATATAATCACAGGTTCATGGCGCGTACTACTTCGTTGATGCCTCCCGACTCGACACTATAAATGCTTGGCAAGCGAAATCTCTTAATGTGTTCTTGTGGGAGGGAGGGAGGTGTTTTCTCAAAAAATTTTCTACTTGAAGAAGATGGAACTACTCGATCAACGACCAGAATTTCACTGCATTCGCATCATATTCAGGTTACATCTTTTTGAACACTCCGAACTCGT
>JAHQIW010007491.1:101013-127126 GCA_019055375.1 Parelaphostrongylus tenuis
CGAAATCTCGTATTGTGTTTTTGTGGGAGGGAGGGAGGTGCTTTCTCAAAAATTCTCCTCTTTGAAGACTTTGGCTCGTCGTCTGGTGATGATGCCCTGGTGTAGTGGAGATGTCTCCTGGCAGATTGCTTGCTATCGCCATCCAAAAACGACGTGCGTTGTTCGGTCTCAAGGAGCGAGACTTCCGGCTCGAGCTGATGCAGACTTCCTTGATCCAGTCTTTGTGTAAGCATTTGGGTGATCGTAGAGCTCGTCGTCCCAAGCACGGCGGTAAGCGAAACGTTAGGCTAAATAAGGGTGGTTATGAGCCCGATGGAGCCACAAGTACTCGAGTTGAACCTATCGTTCAGAACCCTAGTGACGATGAGCCATCCAGGAAGCGGCGACGCCACGACGACAACGACGACGACCCTTTCGGTCTCGATGATTTCTTTGTTCGAGTCTATGGGCGTTCGGTGACCATTAGAGGTTAATCGCAAGTCAATTTATTGTAATGTTTTGTAACAATTTCTTTATTGTACCGTCGAGATTGTGTTTCACTTCTTTGGCTTTAGATCAAAAGTGTGTACTTCTGCGATTGAGCCACAACATGATACCATATGTGCGGCAGTCGCGCTCAGGATAACTGGTCAAGTATTATGTTATGAGTTTGTTCCTATCTTGTACGCAAGTGTTTTCTGCTCATATCATTCGTTTTGCGGGTATTACAAGATAGGTGTCTGTACATAATGTTGTAATTGATGAAATAAATTCTGTTTATCTGTCGACATTATACATTGCATTATAGGAGGATGAGAGAAGATGTCAAGTACCTATTTGCAAGTCGATGGAAGATCACTAGGCTTGTTAGGGTTTCGTATTGTTTTTTCGGGGTTGTTTTGATCATGCGATTTTCAGTACATATGACAAGGTCTCGCGTTGGCAAAGTACGACCACGTGCAGTCACAAGTAAACAGTTTGTTCCCTACTTATTTGGATTGATAAAATGTAGTATTATTCGTTTAAACGACCTTTCGGGGGGTTTAAACTATTTGCAGATTTGTTCAAACCACAAAATGGTGAGGCCGTTGAGGTGCTGAAATTTCTTCCTTTTTTGGTACCGTGATGGACCACCATGGGCCGAGTAAAGGCGAGTCGAATGACGAGGCTAGTTGGTTGGTCGGGCAGATACAAGTTATGTTCTGAATTGCATTGGTTCAAGTTGTGTTGTAGATTTCTTAAGCGGTGAAATACACCTGTTTGTGAACTGAAACTAAACCAGATTAAGCTGAACGAAACAGACTTTTCTGCCGCATCAGAACATCGTATTAGAGCTGACAATTCGTTGAGAGCAAGTCGTTCTCTGGTCTTCAATGTACTGCTGATTTCCTGAGGTTTAAGATGATTGAAAATTGAAAACAGCACTAAGTAGTGTCTTGAAAACATTGGATACGGTGGGTGTGTCTGTAGTGTTGAGAAGTTGACAAGACTGATATGATAATCGGTTCTCCTTTACATTCAACTGTTTTGAGACGTCGCTCAGAATCGATACATCCTAAGGGCGTATTTTAGGCCTTTCCCAGGCACGAACAAAAAGCACCGTGCTTGGTGAGGTTGTGAAGCTTAAACACGTATCCAGTATTCATAAGTGGCTCAAAATATGCTGTCAGAATTACGCAATTAGGATTTCAATTCGAAATCCAGCTATTGAGCTAAAGTAAACAACAGATTAGTCTTGCCAACTTGTCAATTTTTTAGGTTGGCAAATTGTGTTTAGGGTTGAGCGTCGAAATATGGTTATGTTTACCAGTTATCCACAAAAGGTCAATCGCCAACACGTCGATCGTCGCGTAGCAACGTGTATCAACTGACTACGTGAGCCGTTTCTCTAGAAAATGATGGGTTTTACATTATCATTTCTGTGATTACCGAAGGCGGCTGATTCGTTTTTTTCAAGGTAGAAAATCCAATGTCAATCCGAAATGGAGTTTCGTGACATCGAGGTCAGTCGATGAAAGATGTGCTACTTATTACCACTGCTTGCCATTGATGGCGAAGGAGCGTACGAGTGTTTAGATATTCGCATGAGTGTTCCAGATTTATCCAGATTATCTAATACATTTCCGATAATGCGACAGTAACTGTCTTCAGTTGTTCAAAATGATCAAGCGGTTGATAAGTAGCCTTGTTACAGGATTGCTACTCAGCGATGTTGTCTTACCTGTCGTATTTGTATTGCAACTGTAAAGTCTGAACGGCAATCAATGGACGAGATCCGTCACTGACTGGATTCTTCAAGATTAAGACGCTCCATGAAAAGACAGTAATCTAATGGTCCGTCACCTATAGCTCAGAAGAAAGATGTGATGTTTAAAGAATTCGTGTCGCGAAGAGAACCCACTGGATGAGTTGCCATAGCGAAAAATGGAAGATGTAGACTATCAGATCAAATCACTCGACAAGTTACAGGTGATTTGAGAGTGTTTTTGGACATGGAAAGGTGATCCTTAGACAATGCTGAGCTTCAAAATTGGAGGCTTTTGATATATGTATATTGTAATGACATGAGGTCAGCATTCGTAGTAACAGGAGTAGTTCAGTGGCTGATATTTTGACGATGAGACCCGCCTTTTTTAAATCCTGAACGTAGTTGTATTAGACGATTTGAATGACTCGGAGGATCCTTCGTTTATTTCCCAGGTCAGGATAGAAGACCAAACGAAAAAAGGACGCGACGTCTTGCGTGACATTCAAAGCATTCGTCCTTCCGGTTCATTTTTGGATTTGAAGCATCTATTCAGAAACTTCAAGAGTTCTGCGTGTTGATGCTTCTCATTTCTGCCCATGGATAGTGTGACTGTCGCTTCAAAGTCATCAACTTTGTGCTTTTGTGCCCTCTGGGCACGTAGAGGTATACTTTTTCGAATCTTGAATTCATCTTGTGGATGTTCTCTTATGCGGTCATAAAATGGTCTACCCCTTTTGCTAATATAGTCATCGTATATATAGAGGTACATCGTGCACAAACTCATACAGTTCCCCTCCTAGCAATACGTGCAACTTTTGAAGTATTTCGAGTAAACGCTAAAAATTTGAAAATGAACGGGATGGACGATTGTTTGACCACCACGCGAAATCTCCCGCACTTGGTTTGACTTTTGACCTGACTTAGGCGCTATATAAAGGGTCCTTCGAATCATTCAAATAGACTTCTACAACGTAAGCCCAGGCTCTGCAGAAGGCTGTTCACCTAAACTACTACTGCTACTACTGTTATAACTACTATCAACCGTCAACCGTTATTACAACTACGGATCGGCAGTTTCTCTAGATGAGTTTTTACGAATTACATATATTTATTTTTCTGTTTTGAGTTCAATCGGAAGGCATGTATTCAATTTGTCGAAATTATGAGACCATCATCTATGCTCACGTAGAATATTCAAGAAGTTTATACTAATGATCAGTGGATGGTGCATCAAAGAGGATAGCAGAGTGGGAACTTGATTCAATATTTTATCGCATGTTCGAACTCCTTTTTAGGTGAAGTATTAAATGGCTTGTTGGAAAATAATCTTTTCTCTCGTCGACGTCCTCCACCTAACCGATGAAGGTAGGTACTCAGTGAGAGACACTCTGTGCTCAGCTCTGGAGACTACGGGCGTCTCGTTGGTCATCGACGATCCTTGTGATGATATCCATAAGGTTGCGCACTAGTCAAGGAATAAATAACTGGTGAAAGCTTTGAAGTTATCTCACAAAGTGCCAATTAATACCACAAACTGGTGATTTGACGTGACATCTTACCGCTTTTTTAGGAAAAATTCCTTAGTGGTTTGTTTGTGGATGATCCGGACTCGTCTTTTGACGTCTGTTCTGAACGTTTAATGAATGTCATGGACTGAAATGGATATGGATAGTAAAGTCGATTGGAGACATGAATGTGCTACCCAGTTGGGAATGACCTCAGATGATCGCGTACTTCTTGCTAGTCACCGACCATCCCTGTGATGGTATCTATAACACTTGCGACCCACTGAGGGAATACGTTGCTGGTGAAGACTTTCATCACAAAGTGGTGATTTGATGTGACATCAGCCGCTTTTTTCCTGCGTTTTTAGGAAAAAATTTAAATCGAAACATGGTCCAAATGTGTGGTGAATGTCAAGGGCAAATGGATTGTACAGTGGATTGGAGGCATGAGTGAGCTACGTAGTTGATACCGACTTTTGAAGACGAACTTATCGTTGGTCACCTGCAATCCTTGTGGTGACCTCTCCAGGAATGCGCGCTATTTGAGGAGTACGTCATTGGTGAAGACTTTCTGTAAATAATGTCTGTTTTCTCGAATTTCTTTCAGGAATACATGTCTACTATTTTCAATTGAGAGTTCTCTTGGTTCAAAATGGTTATGGGTTTGTTAATAAATCTCTGGTTTGTTTCTGCCTCACTCGCATTTCTCGCTACTAGACTACAAGTGGACAGTGCTTCTGAAAACCTCTGTTATTCAAAGTGTCTCTGGCATATTGGATAACTTCTGGCTACTGGTCGATGATTTGGTATTTTACTTGTTGGGCAATTATCTAGCTTGAACTTGCCGTCGCGCTGAGTGGTTATGGCTCTTGCTATTGTATGCTGGAGTATGGTGAACATGGATCCAGAAGCTTAAATAACATCGTTGGTCATCCAGGAATCTTTTGAGAGGATCAGTCGTGAACAGTGCTTAAGATATCACTATGCTTATGGTTCAAACGACGATTACCTGCCACCAATTAATTATCTGCTATTTGTCTTGCTGGACAGTTATATTGGTTCAAATTCACAATCTGATTGACGTCGTTCTGACTCATGGCTACGATGGTATATGGTGATGGTGGATCTATGAATTCGATGTGGAATTGTGCCGTAGATTGATGGAATGTTTACTCAGATATATGAATTCTCTGATCATCTTCGATTGGCTGGATCAATCACGAGCAATGTTTTTGATATCCTATGCTACTGGACGATTATCTGCTACCATTTGGATATCTGGCATTCTACTTGTTGAGCAAGTTATCCTGACTCGGAATAACTATCTAGTTTACGTGGTTCTGACTCATGGCTCTATGGTGGTATATGGTGACTGTATATTCAGAAATTCAACGTAGAACTGTGGTGCACGATTGTTAGGAAGTTTACTTAGAGATATGGAGATCTATGGTTATCCTGGAATTCTATGAAGTGGATCAATTTTGAGCAGCGTTTTATTTGGATTGCTGAACTTCTTCTTGCTACCATTTGATTATATGGTTTCTGGCTTGTCGCATAGCTTTACTGGTTCAAAAACACTGTCTTGTTGACGTGTCCCTGGCTGACTGCTGTAGTGATGTATAGTGAACATGGATTTATGGATATCGCTACAAGACTAAAACCTTCTTCAACAAGAGTGCTGATCACTCATAAATGGTGTATTGACATCAGTCTCAAGCAGTATTCCTAAGGCAAACAATACTGATGAATCAATGGTGGCCACGTCTCGAAATTCAGTGGAAAATGAAGGATGATAGAGGTGGTAGGCTAGTGCATAACATTATAGGAAATCGAATATTGAATCAATGCATAACATTGTTTTTTCTAAAAAAACTCTTGTCGAAACGTGTGGTTTTCTCTACTGGAAAAATTCTCTGATTCAGAACTTCTGCTTCTTTGATGAAGCTATGATTTTCATACACCGTGGGAAGTACTGAGGGTAATTTTAGGCAGATATGGTGGTAGGAGAGTGATAGAGATTCAAGAAGAAGACTACCTCTTCGTGAATAATCCTGCTATGAATTCAAAAAATCGATAATTGTCTGAGCGTTTGTGACCAAGTACTGCTTTTGATCTCTTTCAGATACCTCTATCACTCATCAATCAGCATCTCTGTCTTTTATTCTCCGCTTTTTTTTTCCACCAAAAATCTTCGAGTGCCGCAAGTCGTTTGCCCACGGGATGGTTGTTTTGGTTCAGAATTTTTTATTTTTTGGCATAGTATAAGCTACTACCTCTGTGCATATGGTGTTATTGTACTACCGAAATTTTGCTGAATGTGGATGGTTGTGAGAAATTTCTTCAAAAGATGGACATATCCGAATAACGATAAAATTCTACCGATATCGTACCAAACATCAAGTATCTTTCTTCCAACTCGTAGAGGAAGTACTTTCAACTAATTTTACCTGTTACCATTATATAGTTTCGTCTAATATAATCACAGGTTTGTGGCGCGTACCATTCCTTCGTCGCCTACCAATGTCGACTCTATTAATGCCTGGCAAGCGGAATCTCTTAATGTTTTCATGTATGAGGGAGGGAGGTGTTTCCTGAAAAATTTTTCTCTTTGAAGAAGATGGACATATACGATCGAGGATCAGAGTTTCAACACTTCCTCAACACATTGAGCTTAAATTACTTTCAATACTCCGGACTGGTAGAGGAAGTTGTTTTACCTAATTTTACCTGTTACTATACTATTATATAGTTTCGTCTCATACAATCACAGGTCCGTTGCGCGTTCCACTGTGTTGATGCCTCCTTACTCGTCTCTATAAATACCTGGCAAGCGAACTCTTTCAATATTTTCATGTGGGAGTGGGGGTGGTGCATTCCGGAAAATTTTTCTACTTGAGGAGGATGGACATGTACGATCGAGGATCAGAGTTTTACAACTTTCACAGCCCACTGAGGTTACATCTCTCTTAATACTTCGGACTGGTAGAAGAAGTTGTTTTAAGTAATTGTGCCTGTTACTACTATATTGTTTCGTCTAATACAATCACAGGTTCGTGACGCGTACCACTGCGTTGATGCCTCACGACTCGCCTCAATAAATGCCTGGCAGGCGAAATCTCTCATTGTTTTCATGTGGGAGGGAGGGAGGTGTTTTTTTAAAAATTTTTCTACTTGAAGAAGATGAAACTACTCGAGCCACGACCAGAATTTCACTACATTCATAACACACCGAGCTTAAATCACTTGGAGTAATCCGGACTTGTAGAGGAAGTTGTTTTGATTGATTTTACCCTTTTTACCTTTGTATAGTTTCGTCTAATATAATCGCAGGTTCGTTGCGCGTTCCACTGTGATGATACCTCTTTACTCGTCTCTATAAATGCCTGGCAAGTGAACTCTTTCAATATTTTCATCTGGAGGGAGGGGGGTGTTTTCTGAAAATTTTTTCTCTTTGAAGAAGATGAACATATACGATTGGGTATCACAGTTTTACCACTTTCACATCGCACTGAGGTTACGTGTCTTTCAATTAATCGGACTAGTAGAGGAAGTTGTTCACATTTTTTTTCTGTCTCTGTTGTATAGTTTCGTGTAGTATAATCATAGGTTCGTGGCGCGTACCAATCCTTCGTTGCATTCCGCTGTCGACATTGTAAATGCCTGGCAAGCGAAATTTCTTAGTGTGTTTTTGTGGGAGGGAGGGAGGGGCTTTCCGAAAAATTGATCTCTTTGAAGACTTCGGCTCGTCGTCTGGTGATGATGCCCTGGTGTGGTGAAGATGCCGCCTGGCAGATTGCTTGCTATCGCCATCCAAAATGGCTCGAGCTGCTGCAGACTTCCCTGATCCAGTCTTTGTGTAAGCATTTGGGTAAACGTAGAGCTCGTCGCCTCAAACGCGGCGGTAAGCGAAACGCTAGGCTAAATAAGGGTGATGATGAACCCGTTGTTGCCGAAATTATTCGAGTTGAACCTATCGTTCAGAACCCTAGTGACGATGAGCCATCCAGGAGGGGAAGACGCCACGACGACGACGACAACGACGACGACCCTTTCGGTCTCGATATCTTCTTTGTTCGAGTCTATGGGCGTTCGGTGACCATTAGAGGTTAATCGCAAGTCAGTTTATTGTATTGTTTTGTAACAATTTTTTATTGTACTATCGAGAGTGTGTTCCATTTGTTTGGTTTTAGATCAAAAAAGTGTACTTCTGCGACTGAGCCACAACATGATACCATATGTGTGGCAGTCGCGCTCAGGATAACTGGTCTAGTGTTATGTTATGAGCTTGTTCCTATCTTATACGCAAGTGTTTTCTGCGCATATCATTCGTTTTGCGGGTAGTACAAGATAGATGTCTGTACATATTGTTGTAATTGATGAAATAAATTCTCTTTATCGGTTGACATTTTACAGTGCATTATAGGAGGATAAGAGTGGCAAGTATCTATTTGCAAGTCGATGTAAGATCACCAGGCTTGTTGGGGTTTCGTGTTGTTTTTGTTTTGATCAATCCTTTCTCAGTACATATGACAAGGTCTCGCGTTGGTCGAGTACGACCACGTGCAATCACAAGTAACTAGTTTGTTCCCTAGTTATTTGGATTGATAAAGTTTCATGACATTGTTCGTTAAACTACCTTTCGGTGGGTATAGACTATTTACAGATTTGTTCAAGCCGCAAAATGGTGAGGCCGTTGAGGTGCTGAAATTTTTTCTTTTTTTTTTTTAGTATCGTTATGGACCACGATGGGCCGAGAAAAGACGAGTCGAATTACGAGGCTCGTTCATCGGTCGGGGCAGATATAAGTTATAATCCGAATGGCAATGGTTCAAGTTGTGTTGTAGACTTCTTAAGCGGTGAAGTGCTCTGTTTGTGAACTGAAACTAAAACAGATCAACCTGAACGAAAGACAGACTTTCCTGCCTCACCAGAACATCGTATTGGAGCAGACAATTCGTTCATAGCGAGTCGTTCTCTGGTCATCACTCTTACTGCTGATGTCGTGAGGTTTAAGATCATTGAAAAATGAATACAGCACTAAGTAGTGTCTTGAAAACATTATCGGATACGGTGGGTGCGCCTTTAGTGTTGAGAAGTTGACGTGACTGATATATTAATCGGTTTTCCTATACATTCAACTGTTTTGAGACGTCGCTCAAAATCACATCTTAAGGGCGTATTTTTGGCCTTTCACTGGCACGAACCAAAAGCGCCGTGCTTCTGATGAGGTTGTGTAGCTTAAACACGTATTCATTACTTATAAAACGATCAAAATATGCTGTCGCATGACACAAACGCGACTTCATTTCGAAATCCAGCTATGGAATCAAAGTAAACAACAGATTAATCTTGCTAACATGTGAATTCTTTAGGTTGGCAAATTGTGTTTAGGGTTGAGCGTCGAAATATGGTTATGGTTTTCAAAGTTTGTTTATCAGTTATCTACAAAAGGTCAATCGCCAACACGTCGATAGTCGCGTAGCAACGTGTATCAATTGACTACGTGAGCCATTTCTCCAGAAAATAATGGGTTTTACATTATCGTTTCTGTGATCAGCAAAGGGTTCGTTTTTTCAAGGTGGAAAATCCAATGCCAATCGGAAATGGAGTTTCGTGGCATCGAGGTCAGTCGATGAAGGATGTGCTACTATGTTGTTTCAAAAACTGCTCTCAGTAGGACATAAATTCTAAACATTAAATTTTCAAAGCAAAGCAGTATGGAGTATTGGACTAGCAAAACTCTCGGATTTTTTTCGTCTTCGTTAGTTTTTTTTTCCACTCTTTTGAGTTTTCGTTTCTACCGTTATCTGAGCACTGAGCAACTTCTTGCGGTTATTTTGATAAGTAGTTCTCACGTAATATAATTGTTTTCCCGGGAACAAAAACGATTGTTGACTCTAAGCGTGTATCATCGCATGCCAAAGCAGCAATAGAACCTAAACGTTACCCGTGTATAGCAATAACATTCGTTTTATTTAAATGTGTAAATGTTATATATCAATATAACCGCAGTAAGCTGCTTTGAACGATATTAAAGAAAAACAAATGCGTGAGATTTAATCAACAAAAACGAAAAGTCCGTGATTTTCTTGCGAACCCAATGCAAGTCGTGTAAATGTGTCCAGCATTGTTACCATTCCTGAGGTTCTGTCCTGAACACCTTGGTTTCGATGGAAAAGAAGAAGAGGTAGCAGCGATAGTTGGAAATTCACACGTTCAAATTTAGAGATTTACTTTCCAGAGTTTGCGGAAGTTTTGCACTAAGGCTAGAACGTTGTTTTTATTCCATTCTAGTGTTAGTGTGTGCGAGATCATGGATTCTGAATACATGTCGTGTGATGAGATGGACTGTTTACGAAGTTTAGTGTCGTTCAGATGTGGATATATCCTTGAAGCATTTTCTAGGATTGAAATACTCGAATAAATAACGATGCTGTTCCGTAGGATTGAGCGTGCGAATTATGGCATAAGGAAACGAATGTTCTATATTGAACGGTTATTGAGCGAAATTCTCGCTCCACACGTGTGAGATCGGGTAGGGTCATGCCTTGTAACGTTCATCATTGTATCTTTCTGGATACTTTTTAGGGTTTTTTCCACGGCTCCTTGTCAAAAATCACACTCTAGGCAGTATGCCTTGAACACTTTTCATTAATCCAATCATTTTCTATTGGGGATTTCTAGAGATTTTTGGCATGGAATATTTTCTAATGCATATCACTAATCAAAGTCCCATGCAATTGAAATTAAAAATTAAATAAACAATAGTAGACTATGGTGGTGGTCTACAAATGAGCAATTTTGCATAGTATTGGAGGATTTTGCGGATATCGCTTTGGTCTAGGTAGCTCACATAGCACCACTGCTTGCCATTCATAGTGATGGAGCATTCGAGTATTTAGATAATCGCAGAGTCTTCCATTTTTATCCACATAATCTAATACATTTCCGAGGCTGCGCCAGTTCTAGCGGTAACTGTCTTCAGTTGTTTAAAATAATGAAGCGGTTGATAAGTAGCCTTGTTACAGGATTGCTACACAGCGGTGTTGTCTTTCCTGTCGTATTTGTATTGCGATTGTAAAGTCTGAACGGCAATCGGTGAACGAGATTAGTTACCGACTGAATTCTTCAAGATTCAAACGCGCCATCAAAAAGATACTAATCCCATGGTCCGTCACCTATAGCCCAGAAGAAAGATGTGATGTTTAAAGAATTCGTATAGCGAAGAGAACCCACTGGATGACATTCATGCGATAGCGAGGAATGGAAGATGTACGAATATCAGATCAAATCACTCGACAAGTTACAGGTGATTTGGAAGTGTTTTTGGACATAGAAAGGCAAAGTTTCTGATCCATAGACAATGCTGAGCTTGAAAATTGGAGGCTATCAATATATGTAAACCGTAAAGATTTATCATGAATAGCTGACATGAGGTCAGCATTCGTAGTCACAGCAGTAGTTCAGTGGCTAATGTTTTGACGATGACGACCCGCCTTCTTGAAATTTGAACGTAGTTTGTGTTAGACGATTTGAATGACTCGGAGGATCCTTTGTTTATTGCCTAGGTCAGGTTAGAAGGTCAAACGACAAAAGGACGCCACGTCTTGCGTGACATTTAACGCATTCGTCCTTCCGGTTCATTTTGGATTTGAAGCATTTATTCAAATCTTCAAGAGTTATGCGTGTTGATGTTTTTTATTTTCTGCCCAAGGATAGTGATCATCGTTCAGAACTTATTACCTTTGTGCTTTTGTGCCCTCTGGGTACGTAGAGGTATACTTTTCGAATTTTGAATCCGTCTTCTGGATGTTCACTTATGCGGACTTATAATGGTCTACCCGTTTCGCTAATATAATCGTCGAATATATAGAGGTACATCGTGCCCAAACTCATACAGTTTCCTTCCCATCAATACGATGGAAGATGTACGAGTATGAGATCAAATCACTCGACAAGTTACAGGTGATTTGGAAGTGTTTTTGGACGTACAAAGGCAAAGTTTCTGATCCATAGACAATGCTGAGCTTGAAAATTGGAGGCTATCAATATATGTAAACCGTAAAGATTTATCATGAATAGCTGACATGAGGTCAGAATTCGTAGTCACAGCAATAGTTCAGTGCCCAATGTTTTGACGATGACGACCCGCCTTCTTGAAATTTGAACGTAGTTGTGTTAGACGATTTGAATGACTCGGATGATCCTTTGTTTATTGCCTAGGTCAGGTTAAAAGGTCAAACGACAAAAGGACGCCACGTCTTGCGTAACATCTAACTCATTCGTCCTTCCGGTTCAATTTTGGATTTGAAGCATTTATTCAAATCTTCAAGAGTTATGCGTGTTGATGTTTTTGATTTCTGCCCAAGGATAGTGATTATCGTTCAGAACTTATTACCTTTGTGCTTTTGTGCCTTCTGGTACGTAGAGGTATACTTTTCTGAATTTTGAATCCGTCTTCTGGATGTTCACTTATGCGGACTTAGAATGGTCTACCCGTTTCGTTAATATAATCGTCGGATATATAGAGGTACATCGTGCCCAAACTCATACAGTTTCCTTCCCATCAATACGTGCAACTTTTGAAGCAACCTGACTTAGGCGCTATATAAAGGGTCCTTCGAATCATTCAAACAGACTACTACAACGTAAGCCCAGGCTCTGCAGAAGGCTGGACGCTGAGACTGCTACTGCTATTACTGATATTACTACTATCAACCGTCAACCGTTATTACTACTACCAACCGTCAGCTTCTCTGGATGAGCTTTTACGAATTACATATATTATTTTTCTGTGCTGAGATCTATAGAAAGGCGTATTTTCAATTTGTCGAGATTATGAGACCATCCATCTATGGTCACGTGGAATATTCAAGATGTGTTATACATTATGATCAGTGGATGGAGCATCAAAGAGGATGCGGTGTAGGAACTTGATTCTAAATTTTATCGCATTTTCGAACTCCTTATTAGGTGAAGTATTAAATGGACTGTTGGAAAATAATCTTTCTTTCCTCGACGTCTTCCACCTTCCCATAGAGATACCCAGTGAGAGACACTCTGTGCTCAGCTCTGGAAATAACGGGCACCTCCTTGGACATCGACGAGCCTTGTGAAGATAACCATAAGAGTTGCGCACTACTCAAGAATTACGTTACTGAATGAAAGCTTTGAACGTTATCTCACAAAATGCCAATCAATACCACGAACTGGTGATTTTATGTGACATCTTGCCACTTTTTTAGGAAAAGTATTTAGGGATTTGTTGGCGGATGATCCGGACTTTTCTTTAGACGTCTGTTCTAAACTTGTGATGAATAAATATTATGGACTGAGATTTAAATGGATAATAGGGTCGATTGGAACATGAATGTGCTACTTGGTGGAAATGACCTCCGATGATCGCGCACTTCTTGCTAGTCACCAACCATCCCTGTGATGGCATCTATAACATTTGCGACCAACTGAAGGAATACGTTACTGGTGAAAGCTTTTATCACAAACTTGTGATTTGATTTGAAATCTTGCCGCTTTTTTCCTGCGTTTTCAGGAAAATTCTTTTTGAAACGTGGTCCAAATGTGTGGTGAATGTCAGATGCAAATGGATTGTACAGTGGATTGGAGGCATGAGTGAGCTACGTAGTTGATACCGACTTCTTAATATGAACTTATCGTTGGTCACTGGCGATCCCTGCGGTGACTTCTTCAGGAATGCAGTTACTTGAGTACGTCATTGGTGAAGACTTTCTATAGATAATGTCTGATTTCTCGAATTTCTTTCAGGAATACATGACTGCTATCTCCAATTGACAGTTCTTCTGGTCCTAAATGGTTATGGGCTTGTTAATATACTTCTGGTTTGTTTCTGCCTCACTCGCATTTCTCGCTACTAGACTTCAAATGGACAGTGCTTCTGAAAACCTCTGTTATTCATCGTGTATCTGGCTTATTGGATAACTTCTGGCTACTGGTTGATGATTTGGCATTTTACTTGTGGGGCAATTATTCTAGCTTGAACTTGCCACCGCGCTGAGTGGATATGGCTCTTGCTATTGTATGCTGGAGTATGGTGAACATGGATCAAGAAGCTTAAATAACACCGTTGGTCATCCAGGAAATCTTTAAGAAGGATCAGTCATGAATAGTGCTTAAGATATCTTATGCTATTAGTCACTATGCATATATTTCAAACGACGATTACCTGCCCCTGATTTATTATGTGGTATTTGGTTTGTTGGACAGTTATATTTGTTCAAAGTAACAATCTCATTGACGTCGTTCTAGCTCATGGCCATGATGGTATATGGTGATTGTGGATCTATGAATTCGATATGGAATTCTGCTGTATAACTGGTAAAACGTTGACTCAGATATATGAAATATCTGGTCATCTTGGATTGGCTTTATCAATCACGAGCAATGTTTTGATATCCTTTGTTACTGGACGATTATTTTCTACCAATTGGATATGTGGTATTCCACTTGTTTGGCAAGTTATCCTGACTCGGAATTACTACCTCGTTTACATGGTTCTGACTCATGGCTGTGTGGTGGTATATGGTGACTGTGTATTCAGAAATTCAATGTGGAACTGTGCTGCACGATTGTTAGGAAGTTTACTTAGAGATATGGAGATCTCTGGTTATCCTGAAATTCTATGACTGGATCAATTATAAGCAGCGTTTTATTTGGTTGCTGAACTACTACCCGCTACTATTTGATTATACGGTTTTTGGCTTGTCGCATAGCTTTACTGGTTTAAAATCACTGTCTTACTGACATGTCCCTGGCTGACTGCTGTTGTGATGTGCAGTGAACATGGATTCATGGATATCGCTGCAAGACAAAAGTTTCTTCAAGAAGAGTGCTGATCACTCATAAATCGTGTGTTGACATCAGTCTCAAACGTATTCCTAAGGCAAACACTACTCATAAATCAATGGTGGCCACGTCTCGAAATTCAGTGGAAAAAGAAGGATAATAGAGGTGATAGGCTAATGCTTACCATCACAGGAAATCGAATTTTGGGTCAATGCATAACATTGTTTTTTCTAACAATCTCATGTCGAAACGTGTGGTTTTTTCTATTGGAAAAATTCTGTAATTCAGAACTTCTGCTTCTTTGATGAAGCTATGATTTTCATACACGGTGGGAAATGTTGAGTGTAATTTTAGGCAGATATGGTGGTAGGAGAGTGACTGAGAATTAAGAAGAGACTACCTTTTCGTAAATAATCCTGCTATGATTTATTAAAATCGATGATTCACTGAGCTTTTGTGACCAAAGTACTAGTGTTGATCTCTTTCAGGTACCTCGATCACTCATCAGTCAGCATCTCTTTGTCTTTTATTCTCCGCTTTTTTCCGTTAAAGACCTTCGAGTGCCTCAAGTCGTTTGCTAATGGGATAGTTGTTTTGATTCAAAAGTTCTTATTTATTGACATAATATAATCCACTCCCTCTGTGCTTATGGTGTTATTGTACTACTGAAATTCTGCTTAATATGGATGGTTGTAAGAAATTTCTGCAGAAGATGGACATATCCGAATAGCGATAAATTTTACCGAAATCGTAGCAAACATCACTTTTCTTTCTTCGAACTCGTAGAGGAAGTGCTTTCAATTAATTTTACCTGTTACCATTATATAGTTTCGTCTAATATAATTACAGGTTCGTGGAGCGTACTACTTCGTTGATGCCTTCCGACTCCACTCTATAACTGAATGGCAAGCGAAATCTCTTAATGTTTTCATGTGGGAGGGAGGCAGGTGTTTTCTCAAAAATTCTTCTACTCGAGGAAGATAGCAGTATTCGAGCAACTGCCAGAATTTCGCTGATTTCACAGTATACTGAGGTTACATCTGTTTTAAACACTCCGGACTGCTGGAAGAAGTTCTTTTAACTAATTTAACCTGTTGCTACTATATAGTTTCGTCTGGTATAATCACAGGTTCTTGGCGCGTACCATTCCTTCGTCGCCTCCCGTTGTCGTCGCTGTAAATGCCTGACAAACGAAATCTCTTCATGTGTTCTTGCGGGAGGTGGGAGGTGTTTTCTCCAAAATTCTTCTGCTTCACGAAGATGACAGTATGCGAGTAATGACCAGAATCTCACTACATTCACAACACATTGAGGTTACATCTTTTTAAACACTCCGGACTGGTAGAGGGAGTTGTTTTAACTAGTTTTAGCTATTACCATTATATAGTTTCGTCTAATATAATCACAGTTCGTATCGCGTACCATTCCTTCGTCGCCTCCCATTGTCGTCACTGTAAATGCCTAGCAAGCAAAATCTCTTAAGGCGTTCTTGTGGGATGGATTGAGGTGCTTTCCAAAAGATTATTCTACTTGTAGAAGATGGGTTTATTCGATCGATGATCAGAGTTTCACCACTTCCGCAACACACTGAGCTTAATTCACTTCCAATACTCCGTATTGGTAGCTCAATTTGTTTTACCTATTTTCACCTGTAACTATCATATAGTTTCGTCTATTATAATCACAGGTTCCTGGCGAGTAGCATTCTTTCGTCGCATCCCGTTGTCGTCACTGTAAATGCCTGGCAAGCAAAATCTTTGAAGTGTTCTTGTGGGAGGGAGGTGGTGCTTTCTGAAAAATTTTTTCTCGTTGAACAAGATGGATATATACGATCGAGGATCAGAGTTCTACCACTTTCACAGCACATTGAGGTTACCTCTCTTTTGATACTCCGGTCTGGTAGAGGATGTTGTTCTAGCTGATTTTACCTGTTACCTCTGTTACCTGATCGTCTGATATAATCACAGATTCGTGGCGCGTACCATTCCTTCGTTGCCTCCCGTTGTCGTCACTGTAAATGCCTGACGAGCGAACTCTTTCAATGTTTGTTGCATGTGGGAGGGATTGAAGTGTTTTCTGAAAAATTATTCTACTTGAAAAAACGGGCATATTTGATCGAAGATCAGAGTTTCACCACTTCCGCATCACATTTTCAGTACTCCGGACTGATAAAAGAAGTTGTTTTAACTAATTTTGCCTGTTACCATTATATAGATTCGTCGAATATAATCACAGGTTCGTGGCGCATACCATTGTTTTGATGCCTTCCATCGCCGTTTCTGCGAATGCCGATCACATTAACGATTTTTTGTATTCCACTGTTTTTTGGTTACATTGTGATGGGATGTCTTTGCGTAGCACTGAATAGTGCTCTGGAGAACATTACCTGACGTCTGAAATTGGTGGAATTATTTTAAGCGTTTTCCTTCTTTTTGATGTTATAGTAATGAATGTCAATAAATTCATGATTATAGGATTAGGATTCCGTTTTTCTGATTTGTTTCGTCCGTTCTGTCAATGGATGACGCCGAAAGCGTTGTGTGTGGTTCTCATTTCGTGGCGTCTGCGATTTCATCTGGGTTCTGCTTTGTCGATTCTGACGTGAAAGATCACTTTGATGAAATTTGCCGACAGTGGAATTTTTTCCTGTGCTTATTTCTTTCTTTCAGCTGATCGTCTCTCCATGTGTTTTTTTTTTTGCATATCGTCATGTTCGCGTCTCTTTACACAGTAGATGATGTTTTTTGTGCGTTTGAGACCACATCTGCGTTTGCTGATCATATGTTGTGGTTCGTTTCTCATTGATGCTCTGAAAGTTGTAGGAATGTTGTGAAGTTTTCTCAAAAATTGTGGTTGTTTTTTATGTTAGAGCATGATGGAATGTGAGCACAAATTTAACTGTTAAATATCTTATTTTTATGTGATCTGCTGAATACACTGTGGTCAATGAACGTTGAAAACTGAATGTTTTTACGCGTAGTAGATATTTTCGTGCAAGTGTCTGAGATGCGGAAGACGACTAAATCTGTAGGATTTTTGTGTCTTCTTGCCTTTACATTCGACCGTTTTTCTAGACCTCGCTCGAAGATGTATGATTTAATATTTCTTGAACCTTTCATATTACCTCTATAGCACTTATGCTATGTTGTGCTAAACACGTGGCACCCTTATAAGTAACACGGTACCATTCGGCTAAGCCAATCCCTTGTGGGGGACAAACATATACATGTAGAGTAATCAACGCCGAGTTATTCCAAATTGCTACATGTCAGCTGATAAGATATCCCGACGTTTTAGTGAACAACAGTCATCTCCTGGACCGGAAAACCGGTGCCTGAGGTGGGCAGGAGGATCGCAATTTTAGCCTGGTGCAGTTTGAGCCAAGTTATTAGATTTTCGCATCTAAATTTGTAACTGCAGCGAGAAATCCTAACTCTACCTCCAAATCAGTTCACCTAGAAGGCTATGCTCATTATCCTTTAAGACCGCACCGAGTTGATACACTGGGACTTGCTGTCAATCGTAGAGATGATCAACGCCAAGTGGTGCTGTGAGCCCTCTGGACCGCTGCAATTGGGCTCTCTCACGTCGACGTTACCGCGATGTAATCCTGCTTCACGAAAACGCAAGGCTACATGTAGCCAAACTGACGAAAAGGAAGATGAACAATCTTGCTGGGAGCTGCTGGACACCTTGAAAGTATTGCCAAGCAATTTCAATTACTTCTGGTTGATAAACTTGGTGTTTGTTGCTCTAGTGCCAAAACTTACTAGAAAGCCTATTATTACAATCGTTTAAACGGTCCAAGATTTGAATGCACGCTGAAAGATCGATTGCCCCTTTGAGATGTTGTGCCCACCCTAAACACCACCACGGTCCTGGTTAGTAACTTGATTGCAATGGGTAGTGTATGGTGCTCCATCGACTCAAAACTTGTTTCATACTGTACAGTGTCATCAGATTATCTTCGACTATTATGCTCATGGCATTTTATTGTTACATTGTAAACTTTCTCATAACATACCTCAAATTTAAAGCTTGCTATGGCATTCGCATTTCATCACTCTCACCGATCCGAATAGACCTTTGGAATCAAAACACAATTTAACAAAGTACACACCACTTCTGAGATCTCGCGATATTCTATAACAACGTCAAGTTTGTGGTCATTGACTTGCTCGAGATAAGTGAAGCGCAGAACGTTGAGCACGCGGTTGACTGCAAATGCCTCCTCAACTATATCACCTGTATCACCTGTCGTCCAGCTGTTCGTCTAGTGACTCGAGCGCGCAGCAGCAACATTTCCATATTTCCCTGTCGCGTGCAAGAGTAGCCCAGTAGGTCCTCCTCGTTCTGGGGATTTGCTGAGCATCATTTTTTCTTCTATAGCTTTCGTGAAGAAATTGGACAAACGGGTCGGTGGTCTTACTGTAGAGCGCTTGATGTCCCGAGGAATCCAATCGGTAATGACTCTCGTCCATCGGTTGTCGTTGAAGCGCATCAAGTGTCTGGCCCACCTTATTTTCAGAGCCTGGACGTATATAGTATTAGTCTATTTGAATGATCGGATGGTCTTATTTATATGCTGCCTAGGTCACGTTAGAAGATCAAACGAAGAAAGGGCGCGAGATCTCGCGTGATGGTGACGCACTCGTCCTTCCGATTCATTTCGGGGTTTTGGGCGTTTATCCAAAATGCCTCAAGAGTCTTGCGCGTGGACGTTTTTGATTCCTGCGCCAGGATTGTGACAGTCACATCAAAATCCTTGTTGTTGTGTTTTTGTGCCCTATGTAAACCTAAAGGTTTGGTTTTATCTATTTTAGATTTACTGTCTAGATGTTCTTTTATGCGGACGAAAAGTGGTCTTCCCGTTTCGCCTATATATTCTTCCCCGCATGTTTTACATGTTAGCAAATAAATTGTGCCTGATCTCATACAATCTCCCTCTTTTCCGTTGGGGCAGATCATACAGTTGTTGGTGTTGCACAATCGATCATAGAGTCTATTGCGGATCAGCTGATGGCGTAGGGTGGGAGGTGGGGTTTCGATAATTACCACGGAATTTTCAAGACCGCATCTTTTCAGGCACCTTTTAACCGCGCTACTAATCTCGTTTGATATAAATGGTAATTTGAAGGGGACTCTATTTAGGTGCGGAGTATTGTTCTTTTGTTCTCGTTCACCGCCCATTGCTCTACTGCCGATATATAGATGACTGTTTCATTGTCTGTTCCACACAAGAGGAAATGGACAAATGTTTTGAAGTGTTGAACGGACAGTCAGAGCATATCAGATTTACGCGAGAAAGTCCAAACGGGGGCTGGCTTCCATTCCTAAATACCCAAGTAAAGCTTTTGGATAGTGGCTATAGTACAAAGTGGTATCGAAAACCAAGTAGCAAGAACATTTTGGTCAATTACCTCTCCTCTCATCCTTCACACATGAAAAAATCGCTAATTAAAAACATGTTTCGAACAGCTAAAAGTGTGTGCACAGGAGAGGAGGAAAGGAACGAATCATTAGACTTGGCACGAAAGATCGCCATTTCCAACGGCTACAAAACATTTGCCACTAGGGAATATTCAAAAAGTGGAATTAGGTCACAAAAGAACAATACTCCGCACCTAAATAGAGTCCCCTTCAAATTACCATTTATATCAAACGAGATTAGTAGCGCGGTTAAAAGGTGCCTGAAAAGATGCGGTCTTGAAAATTCCGTGGTAATTATCGAAACCCCACCTCCCACCCTACGCCATCAGCTGATCCGCAATAGACTCTATGATCGATTGTGCAACACCAACAACTGTATGATCTGCCCCAACGGAAAAGAGGGAGATTGTATGAGATCAGGCACAATTTATTTGCTAACATGTAAAACATGCGGGGAAGAATATATAGGCGAAACGGGAAGACCACTTTTCGTCCGCATAAAAGAACATCTAGACAGTAAATCTAAAATAGATAAAACCAAACCTTTAGGTTTACATAGGGCACAAAAACACAACAACAAGGATTTTGATGTGACTGTCACAATCCTGGCGCAGGAATCAAAAACGTCCACGCGCAAGACTCTTGAGGCATTTTGGATAAACGCCCAAAACCCCGAAATGAATCGGAAGGACGAGTGCGTCACCATCACGCGAGATCTCGCGCCCTTTCTTCGTTTGATCTTCTAACGTGACCTAGGCAGCATATAAATAAGACCATCCGATCATTCAAATAGACTAATACTATATACGTCCAGGCTCTGAAGAAGGCGGGTCGCCGAAACGTCAGCCGAATTTCTACAACTGTTTTATCAACCTCGCGTCAGCTAATCAAGATAGCCGAGGTTTATAGAAAGTCGAACTTTTGAATTGTTGCACCTTATTTTCGATATCGTGGTGTGTAGAACGGCGTCTTTGAACTTCGATCGTTGACGTAGGTCGCAACTTCAAATCTTTTCTCCCATTTGCGAGGTACGGGATACTCCTAGCATCGACCTTTCGACTACGCGTTCAATAACGCCAATTGATCTTTCAATCTGCTTACGTAGTGACGAGGCTTCTGATACATACGTTAGTGCAGTGATAATCGTCGAATCGAAAGATTGACACGGAGTCGGATGTTCTTTGCCCAATTCACTACATCTTCGATGCTTTTGAACGTTCCCCAAACCGCTCGTTTCCTCCTGCTCAACACTGGAGCTAGGTCGTTCATCATGCTGTTTTTACGACCTAGATGGACGTAACTGGAGCATTCGGAATGTTCGAATCGTTGAGCGTAAATGAGACATTCAAACCCATCCGTTTTTCATGAACACCGTTTTCGTTAGATTTAGATGAAACCCATCCCTCCACAATCTTGTCAAAATCGGTCAACATTCGTTCTGCTTGGCTGATGCTTGGTGTTGTGAGGACGATATCAGCAGCGAAGTGAAGATGCTTTAATTATCGACCGTACATTCTCACTCCCAAATCGTCCCATTCTAACGTTCGCATGACATTTTGTAGGGTGGCAGTGATTAGTTTTGGCGAAATTGTATCACCCTGTCGAACTCCTCTTCTTACGTCAATGGTGATATTGTTATAGAATGGAGATAATTTGGTCGTGAAATCTTTATAAAGCTCACAAAGGATCATTATGTACCGAGTAGGGACGCCCTGGTTATCCAGAGCCTCTATAATCGCTTCTGTTTCCACTGATTAAAGGCTTTCTTCAGATTGATGAAAGTGAGACAGAGTGGTTGCTTGTACTCTCGTGAAACTTCAATGAGTCTTGTGATCGTGTGGATGTGGTCTATGGTACTAAATCCTTTTCGGAACCCTGCCTGTCCGAATGGCTGTCCTTCATTCAGTGTTCTGTCGATCCTGTTTAGGATGACTCGAGTGAAGAGTTCATAGACAACGGACAGTAAGCACATTGAGCTATAACCGGTGGAATGACAGATTTATCCTCCCTCAATTTATATGACGGTAAGAGGACATAGTCAGCGAAGAGAACCGAGTAGTAGTGGTGGATGATTCTCTCCACTGACTTTCTAGAAGTTCTAAGTGTCCCGTCAGGGCATCGGAGTGCAATCATCTTGGTCTTATAATTGGCGAAGTCTCGCTGGGATTTGCGAATGCTCTTCCCAGCTTCTGCAGCTTCTGCATAACTGCCGCTCGTCTCTTTATGAGGTCTTTTTTATCGCTCTCTCCAGTGTTTTTCGCAAATTCGGTTGTCTGTAGCTCGTGCGATTATGCGGTGACGTATCAGCCCGAGTGTCTGCGGAGACAGGCGTCTCTTCGTGACTTTAGGCCTCTCGGTTTTCATGGCGCTAACGTGAAGATATTTGTTGAGCCAGTCGTATTCTTCGTCGATCTGTCGACAACGGTATCTTCCAAAGAGCGAACTAATGATTTGAGTGCATTTAAGTTTATGGTAATTCTGGGACTACGTCAATTGAATTTGGTGACTTTCTCTCCTTTTCGCGAAAATGGTAGCGTTACGCGAAGAATGCGATGCTCAGGTCTCATGTAGAACTTAGAAACAACAGCGACATCGGTTAGGCAAAACCTTCGATTCACTGAGATGTGGTTTATTCCATTATGTCTCCATTGGAAGATTCCCACGTAAGCCGTTCAGAGTGAGGCTTTTGGAATTGCGAGTTTTCATGGATGGTTTGAGTCGTCATGATAAACTCAAATAGCCTCTCACCCTATTCATTCCATTCCAGTCCGTGGGTCCTACTGTGACGTTCTTCAGGAGTTCTTCTAGGTCCAATTTTCGTGTTGAAATCTCCAGCAATGGCCTTGAAGAATGTATGGTCTTTTCTGAAAAACTTTTTGAGATCCATATAAAACGTTTCGTCTTCGTCATAACTTGATGCTGGTGCTTAAGCAACGAGGATGGTCAAATTCGGCATTGATCCACATCACTTCAACAGAATCGTCCGATACGGGTTCTTAGTTGTTCAAGCGAATCGATGTTCACGGTCAAATGCGATGCGAGGACACCAACACCGTCGACACCTCTGCTACAGCATGTTCCAAGAAACATTTCTTCTTCGGTGTCATAAACAGAGTGAAAAGAATGTCGTCTTCTCGTCTCAGCCATCCCAATAACATCGTACCTTATCCTTCTTGCTTGAATCGGTAGATCTTCTGAGCAGATTCGTGAGCAAGTGTTCGTGCTATAATGTACAGATTGTCATTTTAGTCCGTTTCTATTTTGGCAGCCTAGTTCGGTCCTGAGGTTTTAGCAGCTCCTCCGTATTCGTCCTACCCAGCGCCGCCGTACCAGGGCTCTTTCGGGTCAGGCGGATGAGGACCTATATTTATTGCTGTTTATAGTATTTTGATATCCAACGTATAGCTTGCAAGGCTCTAAACGTGGGGGCTGTGTACTCACGAGTAGTTTGCCATTCTCTCTCGGAGGAGAGGGAGGAGCTTATTTGTTGAGCCACCTCCCATGTATCTCCCAGCCGCATTATTGCAGATTTTAGGACGACTTGACTTGTTGAAACAGTTTTGTCAAATCGGCGCTGCACAAGCAGAGAGTTACATAGTGCCATTTAATTACGCATTTTTTACTTTATGAATAATATTGTTCATTACAAGCCTTCTACTCATAAAACACATCATATTCCAGAGTATCATGAGAAAATACGACGGAAGAGCATCTCATGAATTTAATCAAAGCAACAGACCAGTACACGGCAGCTCCACCTCAAAGACAAAACCAGAGTTTTGCAGCCTCACCACAGACACAGAAGCACACATCAGGGACAGACTAGAACACAGTAACCTCGTCGCAACGACAGACCAGAGTAGGGCAGCATCACTTCAGAGACAGGCAAAACACCGCAGCCACATCACCAGAATAGAGCAGAGTACTGCAGCCTCACGACAGAAGTAGACTGAAACGGGGCAGATTCACCTCAGCGACAAATTGTAGTACGGTGGCATCACCTCACAGACATATTATAGTACGGCACTGTCACCTCAACGGCAGATAGCAGTACAGCAGATTCACCTCAGCGGCAGATTACGGTACGGCAGACTCACCACAGCGGCAGATTACAGCACTATAGCATCACTTCTTGGACAGATTATGGGGCGGCAGACTAGCCTCAGCGATAGATTAGAGTACGACAGCAACACCTCATAGACAGATTATGGCACGGCAGCCCCACCTCAGCGACAGAGTATAGTACGGCAGCATTACCTCATAGACAGAGTACGGCAGCCTCAAATCTTAGACAGATTATAGTACGGCATGCTCACTTCAGCTACAGATCACGGCACGGCAGCCTCACCTCAGCGACAGATTATGGTACGGCAACTTCACCTCAGAGACAAGTTACGGTACGGCAGCCTCACCTCAAAAACAGATCCGGTACGGCATCTTCACTCAGGACAAATTATACTGCGGCATCCTCACCTCAGCGGCAGATTATAGTACGGCAACCTCACCTCAGAGACAGATTATAGTACGGCAACCTCACCTCAGGGGACAGATTATAGCACGGCAGCCTTACCTCAGCGAGAGTTTATGCTACGGCAGCCTCACCTCAGAGACAGATTATAGTACGGAATCCTCACCTCAGAGACAGATTATAGTACGGCAACCTCACCTCAGAGACAGGTTACAGTACTGCATCCTCACATCAGCTGTAGATTACGGTACGGCAGCGTCACCTCATGGACAGACTGGAGTATGGCAACATCACCTCAGGAAGAAATATAGTACGGCAGTATCACCTCAAGGACAGATTATAGTACGGCATCCCCACTTCAGGGACAGAATATAGTACGGCAGCCCACATTAGAGATAGATTATAGTACGGCATCCTCATTCAGGGACAGATTATAGTACGACGCCTCACCTCCGCTGTAGATTACGGTACGGCAGCATCACCTCATAGACAGACTAGAGTATGGCAACATCACCTCAGGAAGAAAATATAGTACGGCAGTATCACCTCCGCGACACATTGCAGTACGGCATCCTCACCTCAGCGGCAGAATGCAGTACGGCACCTCACCTCAGGGACAGATTATAGTACGGCAACCTCACCTCAGGAAGAACATATAGTACGGAAGTATCACACCTGCGCGACAGATTGCAGTACGATATCTCACCTTAGCGGACAGATCATAGTACGGCAACCTCACCTCGGAACAGATTACAGTATGGCATCCTCACCTCAGCAACAGATTCTTAGTACGGCAGCCTCACCTCAGGGACTGGTTACGGTACTTCGTCCTCACCTCAGGGACAGATTTTAGTACGGCTCGCCACCTCAGGAACAGATTACGGTACGTCGGCCTCACCTCAGCGAGAGAACATAGTACGGCAGCCTCACCTCAGAGACAGGTTACGGTACTGCATCCTCACCTCAGGGACAGATATAGTACGGCTCGCCACCTCAGGAACGGATTATGGTACGGCAACCTCACCTCAACAACAGACTATGGTACGGCATTCCTCACCTCAGGAACAGATTATAGTACGGCATCCTCATCCAGGGACAGATTATAGTACGGCAACCTCACCTGAGAAAGAAAAATATTACGGCAGTATCACCTCAGTGACAGATTACAGTACGGCATCTTCACCTCAGCGGCAGATACGGTACGGCAACCTCACCTCAGAGACAAATTACGGTTCGGTAGCCTCACCTCAGTTGTAGATTACGGTACGGCAGCATCACCTTAGGGACTGATTACAGTATGGCAGCATCGCCTCATAGACAAACTGAACACCGGCAGCCTCTCTTGACTATCAGAAGTTATCTTACAACTCAACTGTTTTTCCAATTCGCTCCATAAGTTCGCCGACGATTTATGCTGGTCATGGTTGGCTTAGGAATTAAACCGTCAAGCACTTGAAACTCAGAGAAGTCTATGTGGAAAATCAATTTCTTCCTCAAATATTGCGGATTTTCTGCAGCGTAATACAAGTGAACACAAAACCCTTACATCTCCAAGACCTTGTGTCACTAGGACGTTTTTCTTTTACTAACATTAGGCGTTTCCGTGAATACTCTTATAGCAACTGAAGCTGTGTTTTCACGGCAATTGTAAAAATATTCATC
>JAHQIW010007492.1:0-36929 GCA_019055375.1 Parelaphostrongylus tenuis
CGTTCATAGCTCACCAAGCCATCCTCCGAGGTAGCTAAATTGGTATCAGACTGGTCTTAGACTTGTCTGGGAGGATAAACAGCACTGACTCGATCAGCAGCCACCCGAGTCATTGTACAGGCCAGATATGCATTCAATCACCTTATACGAAGTAAAAATCGAAGACGAATGCATGCGCAACCCTCAGGGATTGATCAACCTCGAGAACTTTGTCCTTTATCCTTATTAAGGATATAATATATTTTGAGCCATGTTTTTCGTTCTACCGAGACTCTCAGTAGCACCATACCTCGTTCAGCCGATCCTTTAGGCTATACTCCTCTATAAAGGAATAGACGAAACAGGAGCCTGTTTAGCACCTGGACATGGCTCAAAATATGTTGTTGCCTTGTGAAATTTTTGTTTGAGCTAGATCTGTAAAAGAGCGGTCAAATGAAGCGGTACGATTCACTTCAAAGCCATAAGCTTGACTGCTGCTCACAAAGTACTTAGACATGGCTCAAAACATATATCCTTATCAGATTACCTTAGCCTTGATTGCGCCAGAATGCGTATTATATGATGTACGCTGAGTGCTCGTTGTGTGCCGTTCGGCCCGATCAATATTATGATCCTCTGTCATATAATATAATTGGTACAACAAATATCACAATAATAAAGCTCAGTCACAATAATAGTCACATACAATGGTGATATGTCACGAGATAATGGCGATACATGATGATGCAGTGGCGAGGCTAAGTGTATGACGTCTCGAACCTCAATTCTCTGTATGAATCAGAAGAGCTACACAGTGCGTAGAGCAGTGACTATACCCATCGGCTACGACAATATGGATAACAGCAAACCTTGACTAATATGACGCAATGAGCCCAGACGGATGGAAGTCGCGGCCGTCCTTCAGGTCGCGTGAATGTCGAAGTGACGTGGGATGAAGGATCTCGCCTTATATGCGATATGGGAGGAGCTTATCGTGTCACTGCAGAGTCAGATGCAGAGAAGTAGAGTAGTCGAGGCACAATGGACACCAGTGCACCAACGCACGGCGTCTATCAATTCTTCTGCGGCTGTATTAGGTCTGCAACTCTGAAAATGTTAGTTAAGAATTGTAAAAATCTGGTGTAATATCTGCTCTTACACTAGTGATGCTGTCATATACAATTACCAATTAGCATAGAACGTGATAATGCTCTGAAACCGACTTCAGTTCAACATCGACTATATCATTGGGCTGTCCTATGATTTCTTTCTCATTTCGACTTCCTAAATCACTGCCATTTCTTCGAAGAAATCGATTAATCAATAAAATATTCATCATTGTAATTAATGGCATGGAACTGTTTGCTGAGCAGAGATTGGATGCCTTCCTCCTAGAAGAATGAGTATGGCGATCAAGGAAGTTGGTGAGGTCATCACTTTTGAAGTGATTGTTGTCCTTAGATTATTTCTCTCGCAGATCTGCCTCAGGGTGCGGAATAGATGATAATTCGCTGAAGCAATATCAGAGCTTTGCGGTGGATGTAGTAATTTGATCTATCCCTGTTTCTCTAGAATGTAGCGAATCGACTTTGCAATGTGAGGTGATCGGTCAATGCATGAGGTGTCCATCAGAAGAGCAAACATTTTGCGGTAACCCACTTCATTTAGATGACAAAGCGATGGTGCTACGGCATCCATCGACCAAAACTACTAGAATATTCTCCAACATACGACAACTTTTTGGCAGTAATCCAATTTGAAATAGAAAATAATTGAACAAAACAATAGTGCGAACGAAGTTGTGAGGCAACTCAATTAATTGTATATTTGTTACCTCTCAGTTATTACATATTATAATACAACTGTAAAACTTACCGCCCCATTCTGGCTGGACGGTGTTTTTGGGAAGGAGGGGGAAATATGTACAGCGGGTTCCCTTAGCAGAAATGAAGCCTATCGTTTTCACCGTAAAGCTTACTAAGTGAGCGAGGAATTACCACTGTCCTGTTGTCAGGTCGCAATGGCGTGAGTATCCCTATGATCCACAAGAGCTGGCGAGTACATGGAATGGTGACAAACTGAAGAGCGCTTTCGCTAAACTGACCTCGGGATTCTACGGAGCAGCATTAGACACTCTTTGAGAGTTTCTGCCCCAAAACCTCCTACCCTAAATGCGATCGTCTACGACGTTGAACGATAAAACAGCCCGATGAGAGGCGGTCATATCTTATGTTCAAAATAACGCCATTGGAAACGGAGAAACGCGCAAGCCTACGATATGCTGTGGAAACTACTACTTGTTTGCACTCGAATCATAAAGACACTTTCCTAAGGCGCCAACCTATGCGCACTTCTTGAGACTGTTGGTCACATCACACCACCTCGCTATCGCCTTGTAAGAAGGTAAAATTAAGAAGACCCACATTCCGATCACTGAACTCTTACTCGGAGCCGTTGGCTTCATCGCACATCCGTATGTTTAGTCACATCTAGCAATCTATTAACTTTGCACGATCTATCACTGCGCCTGGCTATTCTTCGTTTCCAACTTTCAAATGAAAATAAAGTTAGTATCATCAGTTGCTATTCATTAGCTTAAACAGCTAATGCGAGGGAATTGGGCACGCTTTACAAGAAGATGAAAGAAGTCATTCACAGAGGGAACTTCCTTCACAAATTCGTTGCTTGAAGCTTCAATGTCAGATAAGAAACAGTGAAAATGAGTCCAGGATAGGAAATTGAAATGGGAGAACGAAATGAGAATGGAAACCGTTTTCGTAGGGTCTTCTTCGCGGCACGTCACTCTCATGGAAGTTTAAGTTTTGAAAAGAGAGAAAACGATTAATGACGCCAATTGAGTATTTTTAAAAATACAAAATGGTGACTTTTGACACCTGAGTAGTACCTGGATTCTGTTCCAGATCTAATTTGCCTTTTATGGGCGAAGATTTGATTCAGTCATAAGCTGGAAGAAAATTGCTGTCATTGTAGGAAAAAAAAAACGAAGTGAGTCGTGTGCGACGAGGTCATTCAGTAAAATCCTCTTTGCAAATGACTGACAGATAGACAAAGGGCCACCGAAGATTACAAGCTGTTTGTCGATGGCTCTAAGTTGGTGTCAAACTAGCATCGTTCCTCATGCTCCTGCCATTGTATGGAACTGATGACGATAAACTTCAAGCTAGTCTTTCCGTTTTCACAATCTCGTCTCGTATCCCGAAATTTTCACTGGAGAAAAACCGTTCGAATCAAGATCAGTGGAGGACTCTGCGCACATCATCTTAAAAGTGCCAGTAATATTTCGATTTTTTTCTGGGCTTCGAAGCAAGTCGTGCCACCGTCCAAATTGAACACACGTTCTGGGGCATTGCCGAGTCTTTTTAAATGAAATCGCGCTTGTTCAAGGCTTTATCTGTACAAGAGTTTCGGTAAGACCTTCATTTTGCCAACATGCGAACATGAACACTTTTCATTTAGAAACAAGATAATTCAATATGAATGAAGATATACCCAATGATGTAGAATGTTGTGCAAAATTTTTGCGTCAGACGGGACTAGAACCCGCACCTCTTTCTATCAAGGAGCGCGTGCTCGATCCGTAACACTAGTGAAGCCCATTTTGCGCAACACCTTTCTATGCTATATATAGCGTATCTATCTGTCAGCCGTCCAGCCGTCAACGGCCTGGCCCAGTTAGTCGGTAGCGACATTGAACCCAGTCACGTTGACAGATACTGGTACTAAAGATCAAGTGAAGTAATTTTTTTAACTAGCGGTTAAATAATAATACCGCTAGAAGCGGTTAAATGAAAAAAGTATTTCATTTGATCTTTAGTACCAACACTTATCAGCGTGACTAAGTTCAATGTCGATACCGACTGCCTGGGCCAGGTCGTTGACGGCTGGCGGCTGAAATATAGATGCGCTGTAGCGTAGAAAGAGCGTTGTGCAAAATGGGCGTCAGTAGTGTAACGGATAGAGCAAACACTCCCGGATAGAGTGAAGTGCGGGTTCTAGTGGCGCCTGACGCGAAAGTTTTTCACATCACTCTAAATCACTGGGTATATTTGGAACATCATACCACCGCTAGAAGCGGTTAAATGAAACAAAGTATTCCTGCTATCGACTGCTTTTTTTACAGACCCGCTCAAAATGATTTAATCTGATAAGGATATGCATATTTTGAGCCATAGGTCTAGTGCTATATAGGCGCCTATTTCGTCCTATTGGGACTCATCAGTAGCACCCTCCCTCGGTTCCGTCGATCCCTTGAGGTGAAACAATCCTCCAAAGGAACCGACGCCGAGTAAAATTAAGCACCTAAAGTAGGATGATGTTATTACCTGACTTTGTGGTTTTTGTGACAAAGTATTCCATTTGATCGAAGATTTTAGTTGTAATTTCAGTGACGGTAAATCGCTTGTGAGTTAGAGGTTAGATTTCACAGCTTAACATCACGCAAAGTGTTGAAGCTTTCGGTACTTTTTCGTTATCGGACAAGCATATTTGAAGAAGAATTAATCGCTGGGCAAAGGATTTCTTCGGAATTTCGGAAATCATTGAAGAGCTTAATACTCGAAGAATTTGAAGACGAACTTGTTTTTCGAAAAAGGCTTTCTTGAAGCGATGTGGCACTAAAAACAACATTCTATGTCACACGGTCGCGTACTAACGCACTTATATTTCGCATAACAGGACTCTTTTTGGGACAACTAATGAACATTCAATCGTGCAACTCGACAATCTCAGAAATATGTTTCTTTTTTGAAAAGGCTAGCTTATAGCGCTGTAGCATAGAAAATAGATTTGTGTTCATACACTTGCATGTCTCTCAGGACAGAGCTCCACCCTTAGACTATTAGTAAACATTCAATAGTGCAACTCTTGGTGTTCCGACATTTTGCTTGCTTTAAATAGACCCTCTAGTGCTTCGTGGCAGGTAAAATAAGATTAATCTTAAAACACGCCGCGCAATACTTGTCGGCTAGAGAGTGTGAGTGGCTGTGGATCGATACTCAATCGATCGACCACCCAAGCGCGATTCACATAAGGAGTGCAGTTTCCACTATTCAATTTAGGTTTTTCTCCGCTTTGAAGAAAATGCCCGAATGAAGCATAAAACTCTGATTCTCTAGACGTTCATATACTTTTCGTTCATAGCCTTAGGCTTATTAGCGGGTTTTGTTTGACAAAATAAATTGAAAATGGAAAGTCAAGCCAGGTAAAAAACGACGGAGTAAGTTTTTTTTACAATGTTGCTGCGAAAAGTCCAGAAATCTCTACGAAGTGGAGAAAAAGCTCCCAAACAAACAAAAAAATTGTGTGCGATAACACGCGATGCGTGTTGAACACAATTTGATGGTTAATGCTACAGTGCTGTTAGAAGGTCTTTATTAAGAACCAAATACGAAAATATGCGCAATATAGCACAATGCGTGTGAAAAACACAATTTTATTTCCCTGCTACACCACTGTAAGAAGACGTTGATCAAAAAAAAAACCAAATACATTTTTGAAATCGAGATTTCCGCTATTAAAAGATCATTAATAGTTTAGAGGAAAAGCTCAGATTTACGAGAATATAAGCGATAACGCGCAGCTCGTCTGGAACATAATTTAATTCCCATGATACAGTGCTGTAAGAAGGCTTCCTTAGAGAAACAAGTACACTTTTGAAGTTTTCGAGATCTACTCTATCTAATGGTCAGCAGTAGTTTATTAAAGGACTATGTGCGGTCAAATATAAGGGCGACAAAGTGCTGCACGTGTGAAACAGGTTTTTACTTGTAGTGCTACGACTTTGTAAGAATGTTTAGACAAAGAGGTTGCTTCAAAAAATTCAGAAAGAAGGCTTGCTATCTATAGAGCTTTTCTCAGTATTATCCCAACAGAATGACCTTTCTTGAAAACAGTGCGAAGTGAATTTGTTAAGAGGTTTTGCTCATCTGATGGAAGTTCGCATTAGTTCATTGATTTAACTGAAAGTTATTTCGAACAACTACAGTGTTTTGCTTATACAAATTTATTTCTTATTTATTTACACAACCCGTTATCACGATCTTATTGTGTGGATCCTAGTAATTCTAGCATTCGAATCGTTTTTCGTCTTCCTGAATGACGTAAAATAGTGGTCGAGCATGTCTTCTTGCAATCTCGAGGATGGCCTGACTGTGGTGCTCCATAAGGCGTTCTTGTTGACTGCCGGAGAGTGTTGTGGGGGTAGAGCTCGGCTCTACACACGCCGCGACGATCATCAGAACCACTCGACCACGGTGCTCTTCGCCTACACAAATAGTTATTGCTTTTTCGAAAAAGCTCTCTGCATCAACGCGAACCTTGATGGCATCGCGCGTGTGACTATGGCTGGGGCACGCAATAGACATTACCACTGTCATTTGTTCTACATAATGAATATGTCTTCTCTGACGAGTTAATTAACTTCATCGAGTTTCAAAATTACTACCTTTCAATAACCCTTGGCTCTCCATAATTACTGCATCCGTTTCTTGTTCAATAGTCAGAAATACGTTTTTGAAGGGAATGAAAAGTTTTTGATTGAAAGTACTTTGCGATTTGATTTTTTTTCCAAATACAGATTGGTCATAAGTTACAATCTTTTATGTAGATAGACACTCAGATATGCTTCTCTTGAAACATTTGTGCAATCTATAGTACCACGGTTGGGAAGAGAGTCTAGGGGCACGAGAGTATGAGTGTAAGCATGAGATAACTCCCATGCATATCATGAGAATATTACAGTTTCTTATGTGGAAAAACCCACTAAATCCCTGAATATTATTAGTCTCTATTTTAACTTAATTGCTAGTCTCCGTCATCTCCAAGAATACAGTCGAAGTTCGTGTTCTATTGTGTTAATATTACACAACGAGCTGCAATCGATGAAATAATCAACGAAATTGAATGTGAAGGCACAACAAGCAATCTGCTACTGGACGCTGGTTTCAACGCTTTAATGCCAGAGATCTTGACCCGAAGACAAGCCTCGTTCAGGACATCCAACAAAGTTGACTAACGAAAACTTGCTTGCTGCTTTGGAAGATGAACCGTCGATACTTCGATCAGATCCGAAAGTTGGCGGACCTATGGCAGAATGTCATAGAAAACGATGGCCTTTTTTTAAGAATATTTATAAGTTTCTTTGGTTTGAATTCATGCATAAGTTTTCAGTTTTTTACAAGTACACTAGAGCTTCTTTTCAACCTAACACTTCTGCTTTTTCTAATTTTTAGCTGAAAGCATTGCTCTAAACTGTTACCTTAAAACTTTGCAGATCTCATAAAAATACATCAAGTAACAGTCTTACTTGGCCGCGGACATAGAGCATATTTTTTGTTGTTCTATGATTATTATCTTTGGCATCACATTCAACAAATGGCTCCATACGAAGAGCCTATCATGGTTTTTAAGCTAAAATTTGATTTATCTCATCCTTCCATAACTCTCATAACGTGTGAGCTCATGTTTGGACTCCGGCTAGGTTGTGGCAGTCTATCGATTTGAATACATTCTTTTCATAGCGTGTATGCAATGAAGCTTTTTGCGTTGATCAATCCCTGAAGAATGCGCCATGCATTCGTCAAATTTTAGCCTGGTTTGAAATGATTGAATGCATGTCTGACCTTTACAATGACAGGCCGTAGCTTAGCTATGTATCGAGCCAATGTTGCTTATCTGCCCAGACAAGTCCGGCACCATTTTACCAACAGCGGCATAATGAAAGGTTTGGTAAGCCACGAGAGCGATATTGAACCATCAACCTTGCTTGTGACTCAGAACGCTAACCACCGCGCCACATGCGCTATTTTTTCGATAGAATTCTTCTATACTAGCATGCATTGAGCGTATGCCTATGATATAGTTCTTGTCAAAAACTCTTCAGATATCTGCCGGTAACGACTATATTGCCAAAAAACTATGTGACGAAATTCGTGGATTCATGTGTGATTTCCAAGTGCCGAATGGTCTAAAATCGTTGGGCTTTCAATTCTCGGACATCGGTAGTGTTTTTTTCCATTATCATTACCGATTTTTTCGATGGCTGTTTTTCAGAAAATCTCTCCACTGCTGCGTTGAACTCTGTCCAGAATATCGCAGTAACACCGAGGTCAACCGATATGGAAATCATTGCTCAGTTATATGAGAACTCACTCACTGTCTACTAACACGATTGTTACCTCTCCTTTTTTCCTCGCAGTAGAGAGCGAGTAATTTGGTACTCGAACTGTTCGTTCATTGATGGCCAGGAAAGACAATACCGGCGATGTACTTGAGTGCACTGTCAGGACATTTAACACGGTTTATTTCATATTAACTAATCTTTCTACTAAGTGAACTTGATGTCGTTGAACTATTAACCTGTGACAGCGATCACTTTTCTAACCAAAGCATAAGTTTTAACATAGGGACAATCCGTTTATTTTCTATTTGAAATCAAGTTCTAACTAATATAGTTAAGACGTCGATCAGGTGACGTCCTTGGTGACCTTTTTGATCGGCGTCAACTTGTCAATGTCGGCAGACAGTTTACAATTGTGCCTGTTGGTGTCTATTTTTAAATTTTGATATTTCTGCGGTTTCACTGTTTTTGGGATTCTGAAATAATTTTGAAAGACATTCTTGGTCTCCATACTTCACAGCTTTGTATTATTATTCGAATAGAGATGTTCATAAGATTGCACAAACTTGGAAGTTGCTCAATGTACTTTTGGATGCAGTGTCTAATACTTGTTGAAGTGACCTCATAATAAAGATAATTTAAGCGATCAATAAGAATGCACTTTAGCTTACTGTATAACCTGATGAATACTCTTTCGGTCTTCCTTAACCTTACGCGTGAAAAGGGCGACTGCCAACATTTGAACTTGTATTTTCACACGCACGGTCGGCTGGTACTATAACAGATGTTGTCATGAGGAATCGGGCAGACGATTGCGTCACAGTGACATCAGTCAACTTGAACTTAGGTGATTGAAATCAGATTGGGGCAAGAACCTGAAGAATGGAGTTCTGTTGAACTCAGAGAAAAGTTGTGACGTGGAAAATAGAGCATTACTAATGATATTTGAAGTAACGGTTGAAGATATTGCTAGTCTGGTCAGTCATGCGATATGATTTATTGTAAAATGGCAAAAATACTGCTCATTTGCATAGCTTAGACATGCTATTTTGATTGATTGTTAGATTTAATTTAACTTTATTGACTACCGAATACTCTAGCCACTCCTAGCTCTGGTTCAGGTTTTTTTTCCTGTGGATTTACTTATGCCGGTCTAGTATTTTCTAACAAAAAGGTGGCCAATATGCACAATAGAGGCCCGAATCTATCATTTTCTCTTTGAGACTGTGAACAGCTTCAGACTAACAAATTTATTGGAAAAGCTACCTTTGCACTAAAGACATCGTGGTTAAGCAAAAGTCTTCAGATTAGACTAACTTCCACGGGTTTTTGAACTATACTAGGTGTGTTAAAAGTTTAATAAGAACGCGATCATCTGTGTACTTGGTAACCACTCTTGTCTTGAGAAGTTCGAACAGTAACTATATCTGTAAGAAATTTCCTACACACAGCTGTACCGTTTCGAGAAATCTCATTTGCTTGAGAGTTCGGGGAATTTGAGGGTGCTTCTCAGCTGTCAATATTGGTAGGTTACGCAAGCAACCAACCCGTCTGCACTTCTCTTGGAACACCTTCCCATATTTTTGATTGTTTCCGGACTATTCTAATGTTTCCGTGGTTCACTTGCAAATCCCAGTCTTTTCATATGACCGGAACCATCAAAGTTCAGTGTTCTGGAAGTATTTCGCAACTTTCTGAAGACTCTGTTGGTTGCTTTACTAATTACATCTACTCTTGGATAATCACGCAATTCGGTTGTGCAGATGCCTTTTACTTGCGACTGCTAAATCTATCTAAAGACAATCTGAATCAGTGGGCAGGAGAGAAAGCAAATAGATAAAGCTCTCGGTAATGGCTCAATCCTGAATTGCCTAAGCACTCAACTTTATCAGGCATCGTTGATATCGACTCTTATTTATACAAAACGTTTTGCCTTTATATTTTCTTTATTTTCTTGGGCAATTTCAGACATTCTGAAACAAAACTTCAATTAAGAATCTTATATTACACAAAGCGGAACTATCATTTGAAGTCACCAAGGAGTGTACTCAATCAATTATAAAGGCGTCATCATTCATTGCACCTGTAATCTAGTAAGCGTATCTGTGTACGTTCAGAAAAGGTCACGTAGATTAATGACAACATCAATTTTACCCTTTTTTTCTTGTTTTTCTAATACACTCATGTTCTTGAAAAAAAAGCTGGCGTTACATTTATTCTACATAATTCAACTTTCATCTCAGACCTTCTACTTGTTGTAACAGTTGTAAAAATGGGCATTGCCCCTTCCAGTTGTTTTGAAGCTTAATTTTTTTTCTTCCAATTCAATAACATTTGTAAGAAAGACGTAATGTAGGCGGCTTTAGTCGCAAGAACGTGTATTTTCTCAACAATCACAATATTACAATAAGACGATGTTAGAGAATCTTCACACGAATTTTCCTTTATGTGGTCAATCGATGCAAACCGGTTTTATCACTTAACACTCAGGTTTGTTCGAATAATTTTTATAGGTTGCTTTGTCGACAATCTAGTTTTTTCTGACCAAAAATAATAAAGCACACTTGTAATTTGGAATACATGACAATGTGACAACAAAAATTCATTCATGTATATTAAGTGAAATAGGTGAAGAAAGTTGCAGTAGTAGGAAAAAAAATCACTACGCACCGTTTGTGAATGGCAAGCAGGCACCTTTTTGACTGGCGTTCGGTCGCTGGTTCACCGACACTTCAAAAACTAGTCAGTTCGAGAGAAGGAGGGAGTGGTTTTTTGGCTTATTTTTGTGATTTTCATCATTTATGCCATGTCGTGATATGAACAAAGAAGTGATTGTAAACTCAAACTGCTGATCTGAAGGGGCTCATTTATTTCAAGCAATTCAAATTTTTAGAGAAATCACATGGAAATTTGTTTGAATCAAGGTAATTCTTACGGCTTTGGATCACCCCTGTTAACAAACAGTCGTTCAAATTGTGGAATCCATTGTAGTTGCTTGATTTTTGAAAACTGCTTTCTTGACTTTTGTAGTGATCGTGTCAAAGCTTAGAGATACGTCATAGCCACTTTTCATCGTTGTCCATCGGAAATGAAGTCTTCCACTGGACCAATTCCAAATTAAGGAAGAAAAGCGATTGGTTTTTTTTAGAAAAGGGTTGCTATTAGCATGACTTCGTGCCAGCTTGGGTGACCTTTCTAAGTAGCACCAACCTTTGATATGTTTTGAGCACATTTTGAATATTTCTCAGATCTTTCTTTCTATATCCTCCACCATAAAACTGCCTAGTTTATATTTTTAGCCATTTAACAGTGGGACCTTCAAAATGCCTTCCTATTTTTTAAAGAAAAATGTCAGAATACATGAACTGGTATCAAAAATATGTGACGGGAACACTTCTCGCATGAAAGGCATCAACTGAAGATTACTTCCTTTATGGAATACCTTTGTACAGATTTCAATATCTTGTATTCGTTCATGACGATAAATTAGGATAAATTAGAGAGTATCACCGAGGCCATTCACTAGCCGTCATTTGAGCTAGGATGCTGCATAAGCTGTGAAATTTCCATCTGTATGCGTAGTTCGCTTTAAGGCTTTATCTCGAAGTCGCTATATCAGAAAAGCTAAAAATGTTACGTGGGCTATTGTGCCCTAGCGCTAACACTATATGATTTTACAGATCTCATAGGATGGTTAGTCATCTTAGAATCACGTGTACGTATTCAATGTTTGTACTCAGATGTACGAATGTTTTTATGAAGTTATACTTTAGAAAAGTCTAATGACGTTCTATGACGTCCTAGTTGAGCTACGATGTACTTAACGTATTTACCATAAGACTGTAGAAAGACTAACCATGTTAAAATCACGTGTATGTCACTATTTAATGTCTGTACTTAAGTGTTTCGAACTTATATATAAAGATCATGAGTCGGGAAAGTTAACGACGTTCTGGTAGGGCTACACTGTCCTAACGCAGATGTTCACATTTCATACAACAACTATTTATCTCAAAATCACGTGTGTATTAGATATGTATACTTGAATGAGTATATATACGTGTGTGTGTCTATGCATTTGTGTGTATCTATGTATGTATATGTGTATGCGTATATACGTTACAAATTGACCCCGCCTACGGCAGACGAGCAACATATACGTCGTTGGGTTCTTGGGTTTGACGTGGTGGTGCATATCTTCCTCCTGTTGACCGAGACGCTTGTTTTCTGACTGTTCAGGGTTCGTTCCAAAACCTTCATATCATATCTTTTCAGATGTTGAGTAGCAGTTGGTTGCTGTTTATCAGCACATTGTGTGTGTTATTTCCCCAGCTATTTGCAAAGAAAGCGTGTCGCGATTTATTGGCATGTGTAATCGAGAAGGGTTGTATAAATGTAAGTTTCGTGATTTCATAACGGCACAAATGACAATTAAGGCAAATTTTCAAATTTCATGGCGAAAATAGTAACGTAATGCTGTCCAGCGGAGAAGATAGAGAGACGGTATTTTCACTACAAAAGCCAAAAATCGCTCGTGCTCTTTATCTAGAGCATATAGTAGATGTTATTTCAAAGAAAAAAGTTTCCACTCAATTTTGAGAAGTCAACCGTTATCCGTAAGAAATGCTCTACGTTCCTATTAGCCTTTGGGAAAAGACGCAGCATATAGAGTGTCAACCAATCACGTATGTGATGGCGATGTCACAGCAGCTTAGTGACTAAATTTTTTTCTTGTTATGGTCAACTAATCTCTGTAATCTTGTGTTTGTGTCTTTCTAGCTTCCGTGGCTCATACAACGGGCTCAAAACGCAGAGATTTCTGCACAGCTGTACAACGATATTGATTCCGTAAGTTTTTAACATTGGCTATAGTTCAAATATAGTTTTCTCATCTACGTTTAGTTGCTTTTTCATCAATTTTTCGTTTGCTTCTGTTCTTAGATTACAAATATCATCGCATGTTGGTGAACAGGTTCGATCATTTCCGCTGAAATCGAGGGTATCCTGAACAACATATTTTTATCTTAGTTCTTCATGCAAAAACATGAAAAGGGAACGTATAAACCATAAAATACGATGTCTCGCTTTGTTTTTGAAGTATCGTTGATCGCTTTCTCTATCATACCTTTTTCCTTCCCTGTTTCACTCAATGTTATTCAACCGTTCAGTAGTGAAACGGATCCATTTCTTTTTTTCATGAACAATCTGTTTTGAAATTTTTTGATAAAAAGCCTTAAGATTTTTTGTCTTTTGGGGCCTTTAATTTATTATATGCCAGAGAACATTGTTTGATTTTACCACAGTGCCTTGATCAATTCAGTACGGAAACATGAGCAACTCGTTTATCTTCGGGAAAAAAGTTTTCTGTAACTTACTATTAAAAAAACTGAACCTGTTTTCTTCCATGAAAGTCTACTTATTTTGATGATTTATTTGGAAAAGTTTGGCTGGAAGTTTATAAAGTGCTAGTCACAGTTTGAACGGTGATAATTTAGGCAATAGATTACGGCTGCATATTCACATCTGGATGTCCAGCGCAATGTACATCTTGTTCATTATGTCATAACTCTCGATTACGAGTAATGAAGGTGCTCGCCGGGATAGATCCAAACGTAGGCTGTGAGTTAGTTGTCGATTTGTTAACAAGGAGTTTAATTTCGAAAGACCACATGATTATCTTTACAGCGCAGTGTGGGGAGTTGCTGGAATGTGCAAAGAAATGTGTCGCAAGTACTTCCAGCAGTATCGCCACCGTCGGACAATGCCTTCGTCAGCGTTGTGCCTTTCACTGCTTCAACGGTTCGTGCCCGAAGTGCAACGCGTTTGTCACTAAGGTCAGTTTTCAACCTCTTCAACCTGCACCGTACCCAAATCGTATATTACTACTACTTATGAATATTCATATGTAAATCTAACAAAGCGCACAAATTTGCATAGTTCAGGCCTCAAAATCGGCTCCGTCGGGCTAAAATCTTGATTTTAGACAATTAAATGTAAGCGTACCTTAGTAGTTATTTAAAGTCTAAAATGTTCGTATTAAGGTCTTCAATCAAATGTGTGTAAGTGGAGAATTACGGGATCGAGTGAAAGGATTCAAGGTGAGCGATTTTTATCAGTCGCTTTTCTGCTGTTGTTTTTTTTTTGTCAGGGGTGAAATGTTTTCATTCAGGGTCAGTGCTCCGATCTGATTCGAGAAGTCGTACACACCAAGTTTAGGAAAGAATTCGACAACTATTCTCCGTCAATCAGGAGATGATTGTATATTTAGAATTGGCCATTCCAAATTGTTCTCATTAAGCTTCTTTTTTGTCACATACTTAATTGTAATAATTTTGTACACTGTTCTGTATGAATACATATTTAAGTACTATATGTTCTTCGGTCATACACATGGCAATTGGAAAAAGCAATAAGTGATAACAAAGCCACAACGTATCTTCTCAAAACACAGCGTTTGAAAGAATTTTGAAATACGCCAAATCTAAACTCAAAATTCCTGAACATGGAAAAGTTGGCCACTCTTGCACCTTTTTCATGGCTAATAGTCAGAGCAACTGCTGTTACCTTGATCTCCCAAATTTTTCAGAGTTATAAGGCAAAAATTTCTTCTGACTTACGAAAAACCGTGGTCTAAGATACGACCGTAAAATAAACATAGCAGACAATTTCTTCATAAGATCTTCTCTCTACCAATGAGTGTCTGTCACGAAGTTCAAGCAGTGATACGAAGATACAGAAAACACTGAATATATATTTCCGAAACGAACAGATGTTGAAGGGAAAAGCTTCATACATATTTGAAGGCAAAATGATTATGTAAAATGTAGTGCACTTTGTTAACACCGCTAGGCAAGGTTTCAAATACAAAAGTAGTACTTCTTCTTCACAGTGAATCATAACTAATGAAGAGGAATGTACTTGTAGCGTAAATGCTGTCTCAGACATTGGTGAGTTGACCTGTTAGTTTCGAAGAAAAAGAAAACAACAAAATCGCTGTGAGATCATCATGTTTCGCACAAACAGGACACTAGAGTAGGTTCTTAGCTCTCTTCAGTAGGATGCAAGTTGAGCATTATCCATGTAGAGTTGACATCCAACATTGAAACAAACTGATTAGGTCAGAAGCTTGTTTCAGAGTTCATGAGGCTGTTCGAAAATTAATGTCGGAATTGTAATTCCGTTTTCCTAGCATATATTTTAGCAATAATTTTCCAAATGTTTCATATTCTAAATCGCTAGAATTTTTTGTGCTCTTATGTTAGGTACAATTGAAATGTAGTATCAACAGCATCTAAAGTAAATTCAAGACCAGAATTTGAGCTTAAAAAACCAATTTCGTCAATTCTTCTTCTACAAGCATAAAGTTAGGTGCACTAAACGGCTTGAAACATCAAAGGAGTATTGCACTCTTGATAGTGTGTTGGTGGTTTAGAAAATTTTGTCGCACATCGACTTTAAATTTAGAATGAGGGCTTTGCAGAGGTTCCTATGTTATTGACAATGATAAACTTGAGGCTTCGCTCCGAGCACTCTCTAAGAAGTTTCAGAGCGGTGCTCAAGTCTCGAGTTGGAACATCCACAGATACCTAAAAGTTGCAGAAGCTCTCCATATGAATGCTGCCAAAATCGTACGCAAGCAAAGATATTGCTATTGTGATATCGTTCGCATTTCTTCCTCGCAATGAAAACAATTTCTTTCTTCAATCGTATTGTCACTTACAATCGCTCCTATTCCACGAAAATGTACGCGTCCTCGAGAAACAACCACCTACATGTTAGGCGGACATGTGTGTTGAAAGAATTAAGGAGCTGTACTCACAGCTGCCGATATCTTTCAGATCACGGTATGACACTCGCAGCATCCGCCATGCTCAATAGACCACCGTCATGGGCGACTGTCGCGCAGCAAAGGAACAAATGGTATATGTGCTGGGGTCCGCACAATTAGTGAAGATGGGACCCTTCAAGTATCTAAGTATTCAAGCAAGTATTGTCACTTACAACAATGACTGATATCCTCCGAAAATTGCTAGGCTATCAGATGCGGTCGAACGCTTTCCAGAACTTCCTTAAGCTTGGATTGTACCTAGAATGGTCATGCTAAACATGTAGTGGTTTAATCCAACGAAATATCTTACACAGATGAAGGGATTATGGCAGTGTAGTATGCCCAGAATGTCGATGAAGTGTTAAACTACAGCGGCTTTGTCCTGCACGATGCAAGAGAGAAGGACGAATCTTGAACGAGAATTGCGGCTACACTTCGCACTCTCGCATACCAAAGGTTGAGCGAGCTGAGCTACGAAATTGCCTATCCATTGCAGTCGCCATGCCACTCTCCTACCAGCTATCACTTCCACAATCACCTAAACAAGCTTCTGCTTAGAAGATGCCCCAGAAATAAGGACTAGACCGGATGTGATTCTAAAGACTTTTTCCTCTGCGGAAGTCCAAAACCGCATACAACCGGTATGAATTAATTTGTTTCTCCCAGAGAGAGTGTGCAAATTTTGATGATTTTCACCTTACCAGTAATGTTTGTTTATTCTGAGGAAAATATGTCACTTTTCAAATACAGGTTAGAATCCGCCGCTAATCTCCAAATAGTCTAACGTCTATGACTGTCTTTGTTGACCTTCACTTTCACAAATTCAACAGCATAAGAGCTAGACGGCTATCATTTACTCAGATGATGATAAAACTTTCCAGTTTCGATTTGACTTAGTGAAAGCGATTCTTGAACATAAAAAATTGACATGTCAAAAAAAATGAAGCAGTCGACGGAATGATTGTCCAACATATTCAAACATAATATGACATGTTAGCTGTTATGTTTATCAATAAACATCCAGAAAACTACCAAGCTTTTGCAAAAATATATCTTGCATGCGCATTATCTACGTTAAGCCTAGTAAACCTTAGTTGAGTCAAACTTGGGAAATGATCACTATGGACTGAATATTGTGAGATGGTAGCTGATGTTTGAAGTGCTCACTCAATCCTCTAAACGTGAAATAAAATGAAGGATTGCTGATATTCGTGATTCCATTCGTGATCGAGTTGGTTGAGCAGTCACCAGCAAGGACGCCACACAACTATGTTCTATACCCCCAGCGTCCTAATGAGCACTAATCAAACAACAAAAACATTCCAAAGATCGTTTTACATTCAAGGCTCTTCAATCTTGGTTTTTTCCTACCCAAGGATTGGCTCAACTGGAATAACCGTGAAATTTGGTATACTCCCAAAACTCGAGAGCGCACTCCAACACCCAGCTAACTTCCTCAAAGTTCTTAAAGCAGCTCTCAACGGACTCACAATAACTTAACTTTAGTCAAAGGAATGTTTTGACCCATTTCGAGATTAATGGATGGCTTTCGTACGCTTTGGTGGTCTCGCTCACTTCATCAAAGCCACATGCCCCGCAGGCCTCCCTACTAATAGTAGAGATGGGTAAAAGTTATCACGGTGAGACAACGTGAAATTGTGATTTGCACGGTTTCATCATTCTGTTCCACTTGATGGCATACGGCTGTTATTCAGACAATGTATCCCAGTGTGCAGTTCGCTTACGAAAACTCTTTATAAACATCCAATATAATTAAAGTAAATGTTTTGAGCTTTTTCGAAGTTGTTCATAATGAGGTTCCATATACCAGTCGAATGCAAAGAATACCGTCTGAATAACAGCCATATGCCATCGACTACAGTAGAGTGGTGTAACCGTAAGAGCGCCAGTTTCACCATCACAACAACGTTTATGGGTCCGTACTATCAACAGGGGGAACCTACGGAGCATATGACTCTGATGACGCGGGCGAGACCGCCAAAATGTACGTAAGACCTTAATGTACGAACTTCAAAATGGCTTAAAACATTTGCTCTGACCTTGTTGAATGTTACGCGGTTTTATGAACCATTCGCACATAAGGTGTGACTTAATTATACAATTTGGTCAAATCGAATTACTCTATTTGATCTGCACACACGCATATTGTGACGTTTATTTTGAATCATATGCCTATCATGCTCGACACAGACGTGAACTCCATTTGAATCCACCAACGTTTCAAGGTTAGTTTATTGCTGCTTCCCAAAATAACCGCTTTGACATACTTTCAATGGAAGAGATAAACTCCCTGTAATAACAAGAAACTTCCGAGCATCCAATCGCGAACAATAAAACCTCCTCTCGAGAGATTACGCCCTCAGTTTTATGGGACTGGCATGGCATGCCGTTTTGGGAATTTCTTGACAACAAGCAAGCAGTTAATGATGGCGTCTTCGAGTAACACCCCCGGAGTTCGCTGTAGCAGCGCGAGAGAAGCGTCCCAAATTAAAGTTTGGGTGTCGTCCTTGTCAAGGATATCAACTCACCGGAATTGAGAGAAACGCGCTGGACCACGTTATCACGTCCACCGCGTGGTTCTAATATTTCTTCTTCGGAATATTGTCTTTTCTGCGACTTCAAGCAGACTTTGGGAGAAAAACTTTGAAGACAACAACCGGCTTAAAAGTAACTTCACCTTTGCATCGCCATCTTCATTCTTTCTGGAAGGGAAGCACCCAGCTTTTTCTCAGCAAATGGTTGCATATGATGATGATGCTTATACTGTTAATTAATTGATTCCATCGAATGAATAATAACTGAAGAAAAAAAATCATAGGACAACTCAGTACCTGACAAAATCGAGTGTATGACACATCTCGCAGAGATTATTATCACTTCGAGAGCTTCATCCCTTACCCTTAATTTTTTTATTGAAGTAGTGCGGACGCATATACATTTATTTTCTTCAGCAAACCTAATCCAATTTTTTGAGCTCTCGGCTAAGTTTATACATTGGACAACTCTCGCGAAACCAAATGACAAAATCCCACATTACCCCCACAAAGTGGCTCCACACTATTATACCAAGTTTTTAGACACTGCACTGAGCTAGATCTTGCTACAATTCGCGATTGGAAAGCATAATATTCACGTTACACAATTTTGCTCATGGAATCTATAGCGCTGACAGCGCGGGCACGAGCTATTATTCAGTCATTCAGTTTACATAAGATCCTAGCTCAGCTCAATCCGTAACCTAAGGCAGCGTTTCAATCAGTATGTCAATAATATGCTGATACCAGAATTCTCTGAGACGAATTCCATTTGATATCTTGCGAATTCTGCGAAAAAATCTGGCAGCCTCAGAACACGGCTGTAGTAATTTTTTAGATAGAATCTCTGCGACCAACACTGAACAATATCCATGAAAAAGAAGTTAGATTGTCAAACAGCGGCAGAATCTCCGCCCAACTCCGAAAGACCTTCCTTAAAAGTGGATACAAAGAATTAATCAGGTGAAAAAGGCGCTTGGATCAACACAATATGCAATATCGCGCCATGTGAAAAATTATGGGTGATGTATAGCCAACCACAGCCTCCGTAACGAGGATACATCTGCCCAGCATAACAGAACTGGGCACTGGTTTGATCCAGCGCCCTGGGCCAGTTAATTCGCAAGAAATATGGGTTACAATAGTAATATGTAGCAACGCGTCGTGTGAAAAATGAAACGATCAAATATTACTTCTTTTACCAGAATACTGCCCACAGCAGACTGACCGATGAAATGGAACGGCATGCGATCAGGTTACAAAGAAGACGTGAACTTGAGATCTACAATTGCAGGAACACCAAGTGGGTCTTCTTGTCAGGCTTCGCGTTCAGAGATCACATTTATCATAAATGGTGTCGGATTTTGCAAGACCTTTCCATTTCACAGCCTTTATAGTAGTGTTTATGATGTGTCAACTGTATATTCACAGATGCTTAGTATAATGCGAAACTTTGAACATTGGGCTAGAGTTGGACTTGCGTCCTACCCTTGTCGGAGCGCATGCTACCACTGCACAACCAGGACTGTTCCTCTGCTATCACCCCTCTCTCAAAGGTAAGGAAAATAAATGCTGTTGATTTTATATATCCGGCAGTTGTCAGCTTAAGTAGGTTCGAAACTTGTATGCCTACCAGGCCAAACTCGTTTACGGTTGGTTGCTATTAGCTCCGATAATAAATATGGAAAAATGAATGGTAGCAGTGTAACGGTCTTGTTGATGTAGCGGTTGTACGCACTCGCAAAAAAGTTATAAGGCAGGTTCGGTTTACCGCTTGGAAGTCAGAAAACTGTTTGACACTCAACATCCTTGTCTTTTTTTTTTTTGAAAAAAAAATGTTCAAAGGCTAAGCGAGGCTGGTACCCCAAGGCCATACACGCGTGTTTCGGAGGTCTCGTCCTCCTCGACAGTGACCCACGCCCCACATTAAGCCCTGCATTGTAGCAAGGAGGGAGGCGTATGTGGTGACCGCACAGTGCACAATGACACTGTGCCATCACCACTTCTCGGTCAATGAATCTCAGCTGGTAGAACAGTTCATTGCAAGGTTAAAACAGTCGATTCCATGGATCAGTTTTGTTCCACCATCCTTATCTTTTTTTGTCCGTCTCACGGTTTTTTTTTCACACTGAAGATCCCAATACTTCTACCATTTAATTCGTATTTCGTGTCTTGAACGTTGGAGAATACTGGTTGAACACGTTTCCTTGTAATGTCGAGGATGGCTGGCCTAGCGTTCTATGGGGCATTGGCTGTTGACTGCCAGAGAATGTTAAGGAAATGGTGACCAGACTCGCGCTGCGACGAGCATCACAACAACGGCCATGCCCCCATCCTTACCCAGCATCCTAGCATATATAACTCAAGGATACTTTTCTTTCAAACGGCAACAATGAATATTCGACCTCATTCGCTTAACAAGGTTTTTTATAGGAGTGTTAGTAATCCTCTGAAAGCTGGGCGGTGAACGAGAACTGGAGCTTCCACCTTATACATAAAAGCGATGGCAAGACTAGGTGCTAAACGTTGACTCATGGCTAACCCCCTGAGTTGTGTAAAGTATTTTCCCGGCCAGCGAAACATTGAACAACTAAAACATTGTTCTAGGAGGGTCATTAGTTGTTGAATTGTGAAGCCATACATATTTACTTTTTGTTCATTTTCAGTTGAAACTTCGAAATTGGCTTGCATTGCAGAATCATTTGATACGCTTGTACAGAGTGAGATAACATCAAATAACTCCATTACGTGCGAGTTGGTTGGTTTCGCGCAACGTAGGTGATCTAGGAACATTTGAGTATTGGGTAGATGGGCTGCTATGGATTTGAGCACCTGAGTAAAAATAAGGTTTAAGGTACATTTACATTTATTTACAATTTTTTTTACAGGCTGGTGGTAGGGACGCAGGGGGTCTGCTCGCGGTTTCAACATAGTGATCGACCGATGGCGCTGATACGCATGTGAAGTGGAACTTTTGTTATGCAATTAAGATATTTTTCTCCATTTTGAAAAAAAATTTCAAATTAAACGCATGATTCTGATTCTACGAGATTTTTTCTACATGCTCATATGCTTTCCGTGCTTCCAATGAAGTAATAGTAAAATTAGGCAGACCATGCAAAACATTATCATATTTTGAATTTTATAGCATTATGAGAGGGCACTCAAAAGGACGGCCAAGTATGGCACTAGCCAGAGATTTAAGCTTACGAATGATTGCTAACCTTCTTATGAAACGTTCATGTTCAGTGAAAAAGATCGTTTCTTCATCCCTTGCTAACAAACCGAAAAGGACCGAAATTGTCCCATTTTCTTCATCATAATGTACAGCTCGTCTTTATAAGAGACATAACATCTATCGAAAGAACACTACAAAAGTCGATGTGATGAAAATCCATTTTTCTTTTTCTCACCCTACGAATTAATCAAAATTCTTTACATATTGGCTTCATAGAAAGTCATATCATATTTGGAAATTATACAGATTATATACAAGAAATTTCGGTCAAATAGGCCTTCTCACAAGTTGGCACTGGAACAATAAACACCAGATTTATTAATCAGAAGTAACTGAAATTGTTTAAAAAAAAGCACTGTTCCGACTTTGCGCCATCAGCCTTAACACATTTCTGCCATCCCTCAAGCAAAAAATCAATCACGTACTCAGAGAACTTGTCATCCTTAGATTTATAGAAAACACAGCTACTGCGCATCTCTTCAAGATGCATCCAAAACGAAATGTTCTCCTAAATAAACAAATGTGTGTCAAAAGAACATTATTGTACTCAGTATCTGGAGAAACGCATTTGAGAGAGAATAGTAAACGAATCAACAGCTATTTGTAATGATACCCGGCGTAATATCAAAAATAATCTAAAAAGAAAGTTTGACTGCCTTCAATCAAAATCAAGACGTAAAAGTCGATTTCCGCGTTAACACCGATAAATCGGAAAGTCAAGGCAATTTAGAGAGATCAAGAGTCACTGTGTTAGATGACGTAACGCTTCCGAATAGTGAGCGTTTATTATTAGAATTGGGTCCAAGTTTTGCACCTAGTCAACCCATTTCTAAATTAACCCTGCGCAAGATCTTATGCAGTCTACAAGAACTTCAAAATCAACTCTGCTACAAAGCTAGATTAGAAGGGTTAGGTAACGAAAAACAAACAGGGACGCTACCACCCATTCCATTCCCACAAGCTTTTTACAAGGAAGAAAAACCAAATAGCGAAGTCGACCCTATTTTTCTCCCTTTTTTTAAACGAAGTTCTGCAAATACTCAACCACCTTTAGCATAGAAAAATAGACTCCAATCTGACACGCAAACAAAAACAAGGTTTGTCCCGAATCAGGGAGCTCGTAAGATCAAAAACTATCCGTCTATCCGTAGGTGATAGAGGTGTGAATTTGTAGTAATTTCAAATCAGCTAGATGCCGAAATAACGGAGAAGCATCTTCAGGATGTCTCCCTCTATCGCCATTTCTCTGAGAACGAATATAAACTCCAATGTAAAAATCTAAACAAAGAATGGGTCAACACGGCAAGTGCAGCGGGTTTGGAAACTTCAGTTATCTCTCGACTCAAGAACAATAATCCTACTTGACCGGTCCTATACCTTCTCATAAAAACACATAAACTTACATCTATTGATGATCTAGTGTCAACCGATCGATCAACGTACAAGGGTAGACCTATCATCAGTTGTATAGGCGGACCAACTGATAGAATAACGTGGTTTCTAAACCTTATTTTTACTCAGGTGCTCAAATTCATACCAGCCCATCTACCCAATACCTAAATGTTCCTGGATCACCTACGTTGCGCGGAACCAACCAACTCGCACGTAATGGGATTATTTGATGTTATCTCACTCTGTACAAACGCATCAAATGATTCTGCAATGCAAGCCAATTTCGAACTTTCAACTGAAAATGAACAAAGAGTAAATATGTATGGCTTCACAAATCAACAACTAATGACCCCCCTAGAACAATGTTTTAGTTGTTCAATTTTTCGTTGGCCGGGAAATTACTTTACACAAGTCAGGGGGTTAGCCATGAGTCAACGTTTAGCACCTAGTCTTGCCATCGCTTTTATGTATAAGGTGGAAGCTCCAGTTCTCGTTCACCGCCCATTGCTCTAATGCCGGCGTAAGGACGAATGCTTCATTGTCTGTTCCACACAAGAGGAAATGGACAAATGTTTTGAAGTCTTGAACGGACAGTCAGAGCATATAAAATTTACGCGAGAAAACCAAACGGGAGGTGGTTTCAATTCTTAAACATCCAGATAAAGCTTTTGATAATAGTGGCTATGGTATAAAATGTTATCGAAAACCAAGTAACAAAAACATTTTGGTCAACCACCTTTCCTCTCATCCTTCACACATGAAAAAATCGCTAATTGAAAACATGTTTCGAACGGCTAAAAATATGTGCACAGGAGAAGAGGAAAGGATCGATTCATTAGACTTGGCACGAAAAATTGCTATTTCCAACGGCTACAAAACATCTGCTCTTTGGGAATATTCAAAAAATGGAATTAGGTCCCGAAAGAATAATACTCCGCACCTGAATAAAGTTCCCTTCAAACTGCCATTTATATCAAACGAAATTAGTAGCGCGGTTGAAAGGTGCATATAAAGATGCGGTCTTGAAAATTCTGTGGTTATTGAAATCCCACCTCCCACCCTACGCCATCAGCTGATCCGCAATAGACTTCATGATCGATTGTGCAACACCAAAAACTGTATGTACTGCCCTAACGGAAAAGAGGGGGATTGTATGCGATAGGGCACAATTCATTTACTAACATGTATAACATGCGGGGAAGAATATATAGGCGAAACGGGTAGACCACTTTTCATCCGCATAAAAGAACATCTAGACAGTAAATCTAAAATAGATAAAACTAAACCTTTAGGTTTACATAGGGCACAAAAACACAACAACAAGGATCTTGATGTGACTGTCACAATCCTGGCGCAGGAATCAAAAACATCCACGCGCAAAACTCTTACGGCATTTTGGATAAACGCCAAAAACCCCGAAATGAACCGAAAGGAAGAATGTGTCACCATCACACGAGATCTCGCGCCCTTTCTTCGTTTGATCTTCTAACCTGACCTAGGCAGCATATAAATAAGACCATCCGTATCATTCAAATAGACTAACACTACATACGCCCAGGCTCTGAAGAAGGCGTGTCGCCGAAACGTCAGCCGAATTTCTACAACTATTTTACCAACCTCGCGTCAGCTAATCAAGATAAGTTTTCTCCATTTTCATATATCAATTGATTATGCCGAGGTTTATAGAAAGTCGAACTTTTGAATTATCCTCTAATTATTATTTGAGCCAACTTGTCATGTGCTCTGGTAAGGGCTCTTGTACAGCCCGATACACGTGTTTCGTCCTTACAGACTCGTCAGCCGGGCAGAACCCGTCGTCTGTCGATCTTTTTATAGTCAATTCTCTCGGGAGCATTACACTCCTTATATAGAGTCATCGACGACGTACGCTTACGCTTACCAGACCACATGACATGTTGGCTCAATGGTAATGAAAGGATATATTAGAATTTGAGCGTGGTCTAAACAAAGCACTCGAAATAAAGGTATAATCATGATAAAAGTACCAGCCAATGAGCAATCGAGTGCACAGCACTCTGGGTCAGGTGAAGGCTTTACTTGACATAGAGTGTAAAGCGTACGTCGTCGATGGCTCTCTATAAGGAGTGAAGGCTCCCGAGAGAACTGACTATAAAAAGATCGACAGACGACGGGTTCTGCCCGGCTGACGAGTCTGTAAGGACGAAACACGTGTATCGGGCTGTGCAAGAGCCCTTACCAGAAAACATGACTCCTACAACTGTTTGTAAGGAAGATGATGAGATGAGGAGATCACTATATTCGGAGCGGCGAAAAGCCATATCGATTGGGTACGAAAAAACAACCGCTAACGTTAGATCGAAAAATAACGAAAAGCCTCGCAACAAAAACATCAATGTGACATATCTTGACAGAAGATTGCTGTTGAACTACCTTTCATAAAAGATGAAGTAAGCGTCGCTGTTGCAAGTTGCCCACAAAACGGTAGTCCAAGGAAATAGTGTAAGAATTAGAGAAATTCGCTCTAAGACGTTACGTCATTAATTGGTTCGTAACTTTTTGTATGACCGTCTATGTAGCACAAGGGGTTGCTTGGCATGTTTCAACGGTAGATACGAGGACTGCATGAGCATAGGTACAATAAGCCTTGTAAAAAAATACGGTGACGAATACATAGGCAGACCCCCTCCTATCTGTATGAAAGAACACCTAAATAAAAGTTAAATAAAGATCCAAACAAATCTCTAAGTGCACACTGATTGCGAAGGATTAATTATGACGACTTTTTGGGTAGTAGTTATATTTTAAGTGCACAAAATGATAACATCGGCGCAAAAAATCCTCGAAGGATTGAAGCCTCCTGGATTAATTTTATGTTCCCACAAATATATACAATGAGGAGAATGCCTTAAACTAAACAAGTAGACGGAACCTTATTTCAGATTGAATTTCTAGTCTGGCTGTGAGATGACGCCGTTGTTCGATTAGACCTAGTGATACGGAAGGGTTAATGCGTCGTCTCCGCAAAAACTTATGTAATTCCTAGACTAGATGACACGGTCAGTTTTTTTTATTTTTTCACTAAGACTATGCAAAATAAGTAAGTAACCTTACATTGAATAATGCGTGCAGGCTCTGAAGGTGTACTTGTCAAAACGTCAGCCACTAATAGTCAAGAATATCCATCCATCGTCATAAGTACAATGGATCGATTAAGTAGTGTACCAACTTCGCAAAAGCTGAAAATAAGAATAGTTCTCAAACTAAGCTGAGATATACCTATGTTTCTGAAGGGAATATACTCAAGAGTAAGCTATATACTTGATAGGATTTGTAACACATGAACTGTACATAACCTTGGGCATAATTTACGTTTCCTGGCATTTGCGGCGTTGCCAACTTTTGCGCCGTTTGACCTATCTAATCCACCGTTCGATTGACGGCCACATGCTTCTAAAAAGAATGAATACGGCTCCGTTTGAAAGAACACGTAGACAGCAGAGCTAGAACTGATTTGAAAACACCACTAAGTACGGTAGGGCAAAGGCGCCTAAGCATTTTGAAGGTGAAGGAACCGCCCTCGAGCAAACATTATTTTGAAAGATGAGTGCGGTTATCATGCATGATTTCGCTTGATTTCTGAGATTAATCTTTGTGAATCCCAGACGAACCCATACCCCGCCCACGTAAACTCAGTGCAGCTAGTCTCTCTATTGACTAGTGGACTAGAGAACAACTAATGCGATAAGTCTTCAATAGAATATGATTTCTACACTAATCAGCTTTCACGCCTTCGCCAGAGTTTTATCTATCTGGCTATGAAAATAACAATTATGTGGATTGGGGTCAAGAGTTTCCTGTGGACGGCCCAAGCGTGACAGTTCCTCCACCAGCTTTGAACTTTATGAACCACTTCTTAGCCGTCCTTTCAGCAACCGTATCAGTGCCCCAAGCTCTGTTAATTTTGCGCGTCGCTTCTCCAGCAGTTTCCCCTACGCGCCTTTCCTGTATGAGTAGCAAGCGAATTTGATCCTAAAACAAATCCATTTTAAAGCAAGTATAAGCAAGTTGCTTACCAAAATGTTCGGAAGAAAATGCGCAGGTGAACGATAACAAAATCATGTAAGTTAACGAATTTGATGTTCATTGCTCTAATTCCGTAACTTATGGAACAACTTGAAATCAGAACATTGATGCTATATTACGTTTAAACTTTGAGGGCAGCGAAATTATAGAGACGTTAGTCAACAAATTCGGGAGAGAATACCAACTATTCGCCTGTTCTTCGTAAAAAGAAGTTGAATCTACTGCATATGACATTTGTGTCTTCATTGATATTTTAACATTTACTCCTTTCTAACATTAGATTTGAAAAAGTCACCAGCTTCACGCGTGGTTTCCTTTTCAAAACAGAAGCTGTCTATACTACATCTGACACATAGTGAAGTTTCTTAATGACATCTCAGCCAATTAGCAATGATGAGAATTACCATCTGCAACAATACAATATCAGTTTTGATAGAACACTACAAAACTGTCCCTACTCTGCCTGCCACGCGAAAATTAAACATGATACCTTCGGAAATGAATGTGCTCCAGTCTGTTTTCAGCACATACTGAAGGTTACTTAACCGCCTGTTGGTGAGTTGTTGGCACATCATGTTAACAGCTCGGGCGTGAGCCAGTGTGCTGCTGACAAGTCACATTAGCTGCACAGCACGACGAAATGTATCGTGAGCACTGCAGATTGGTTGCGTATCTGGCGGCCATACTATAGTGGGTACAACAGATTAGCTTCTTAACTATGTGCCAGCCAGCAGTAAGCGCATGACATTTACTGATTAGCCGCTAGTCAATGATTTGTGAGCATTAACATTAGCTCCTTGACAACGAGGAATCGTGTCGTGAACGCGAAATGATGTGAGCACAAGAGGATGTTCATTTACTTATCTACGAGTCTGCTGTAAGCATTTCATATTGGCTAGTTGATTAAGGTGGAACGGATTGTTAACAAAGCACGTTGGATGCTTGAGAGCGAGTCACTGACTTGAGTCCACTACACATCTGCTGCTTACCTGCAAGGCAGTTTGCTGCGATTACGGCTCATTGGCTACTTAACTACGAATCGCTGTCTTTTGAACACGGCATAAAGGCTGCTTGATCGTGTGTCGGTGTGCTACTGTTGCAGTGCATCTACATATTGCTTTTTCTTATATACATTGATCAAGTTATTTCCTACTTTGATCTACGTTTATTTATTGGTCTGCTGGATGTAAAGATCACGGCAGAATCTAGGTGAACAGAAAGTATGATCTGTGTATCACATGTTCTGGAATAGGTGTGACTCTAAGCGGAAAACTTTTTCCTCGCATACAGATTTAACGTGGAAAAAGCTACATATCCTCCTAGCCATTGTTTCTTCAATGTGCAGGTGTTGAAGCAGCTTGTCTCACTCATCGCATACCATCTAATCTGTGTTCTTTGAATGAACATGTTTATACAAGGTGTGAAAAATGATTTAATGCTATCTCAATCTAAGCACAAATTCACAAATCCTCTATCGAGTAAAACTCTTTTCTCAATGTAAACTCGCAGCAAGAGGCGCACAGTGAAGTTTTCGCGTCAAATCTATTCATTTTTCACTGGAAAGCATAATGAAATTGTCAACTGATACGGAAAGTACACATCTGGTCAATCCAACAGAGCCTTCTTGCGCGAAAGACATCATCATTCACTGAATGTTTCATGACTTCTTACGCATTACGACACTATCTGTAATTTCTCCTCCATTTATTCAAAATCAAATGATCAACAACTTGTGGCATGTCGGATTTGCAGTGTGAGATTGAGCGCTCTTCTAGAGAAGAGCGACTCATTTCAAACGCTCCTCTTGCTCTGCTGCTGCCAACCTCCGGAGATGTCCACCGCTGACCAGGGATTGATTGTCTCCTTGACGTCGAGCACTTTCCTTGACGGCGTGCCCTGCCAATCCCAGAATGACGTGAGCATAATCTTGTGAGCATACATGCGATACCGAAGCGTAGGGTGTCCAACCGAGCATCACTTTGCGTCGCCTATTTCATGTGCATGGAAAGCATTGGTATGAAGTTGTACCTGTCTTAGTAGAGCATTTTCTAACATACCATAGCTTTTCGCATTCACTCGACTCGAAATTGAAAGAAAATGAATCGAAGCTAGGCGAGAAAAATTACGGGACAACCTCGTATTGAGTATCTCTTAGACAGAGACGATGTCGAAAAAGCTTATAGATGGAAGAGAAAATTATTCTTCTGATTAGAAGTCAACAAATGAAAAATCGATCTCATTCGCTGGAGAGGAAGTTTTCATAGGAGTGTTGATAATCATTCAAAAGCTGACACTTAAGACTACAGCCCCACATCGCCTTTTCTCAAAATACCCTTTTGTTACTGTTGTCATCCAGATGAAAAATTATGTTTCACGCTCGCGTTTTGCCTTTATTTTTATCACGCGTATAATTCACCGTAATCCGATAAAAATATTAGTGTGTGGAGAAATTCTCATAGTATCTTAATCAGTCGTTTCATCTAGAGCTTCTGTCGAAGCAGAGAAATAATTCCCAACTGAATAACAAAACAGCGATCGTCCCGGTTTGTCTCGCCTATGCCACGCCACTGTTACGGCCTTTGCTCTGTCGATTAGCCTGTAAACAAAGTTACCAAAAATGGGAAACTCGATCTTATTTTACGTGCTAAACCGTATTTCCAGAAAATAAGCACATCGCTAGAATCAGAAAACATTACTCTATCAGACGATTACTGGTAGTCTAAAGAAAAAGCTCTATAAGGCGAGGTTCAAGCACAATCATAAACCAGAGCAGATCAGAAGATCGAAAGAGCTTTTCAAAAAGCATACACATTTTGAGTTCTTGAAGCTTGTGCTATGGTTTGAGTATTAGAATTCTAAGGAAGGAGTTCTGTTCAGAGAAGCACAAGCGCGATAAATAAGAAGTAAGCTCGTGATTTTACGGAACATCTCGTTATTTTGAATGTTACTCGAATAGTTACAAACATCATATGAAAAGTTCTTCTCCAACGAATGAGCTCGATTTTTCATTTGTTCCCTAGTAATAAGAAAGAACCGAAAAAATACACATGCACTAATCTGCGCTAAATTTCACCTCGTATAAAAGTCACTCTGCTGAGCCAATTCAGATCGTTGATTTTTGTTCAAAGTATAGCGTCCTTCGCTTATTTTCATTACGAAATATTCCCGAACTTTCAAGGAGGCTTTGAAGCCGCATAATATCAACTGGATCTGCTAGCGATCCTAGTGGATTTCTCAACACATATTTATGTGTAATCATCCATTTTGTAGTTCCACACTATGGACGACGATAACACGAGGAAGAATTAAGAGGAAAGTAGGCTAGCATTCTATGACTGCTGTGAAGTAATCGGACATCTACATAGTGGAATATTTCAATTACGAATAGCCTTCACTATAAGAAGATGCTCCTTTTCAACTTTGTTGTTAGTGAAACATGATCCAATCAAGTTTGAGAAGCTGCATGTTTATTGATTATTCGCAACATTTCATGCACGACCAATACAGAGTCCTTCTGTCGGAGTGCACTGCTCTTCTGCTGCACACTTTGAGCACGGCCGACCAATTTCGTAAATCTTACTTTCAAACCGATTTCCTCTGAAAACTGCAGTTTTAGAGACTTTTTTCTCAAATAAAAGCGGCGAATATGGGGAAAGGTAGACATTATGGCCAACTTACGCGTTCTTGTATTGACACACGACAAGCGTGCTTGAATGACAGTCTTGAATACCACAGCCAACATACCTGGTTCCTTGCCATACCAACTAAAACGTATACAGTAAAAAATCACTGAGACCGATCTCTGCGCCCACATTAAGTGTATATTTGCAAAACAAAAAACACTTTCACTTATTTTTACTTTTGAGTGTTTTCTTAAGACCAAGCTCAATGTTCAACATGTGTGATAATGATTTTTGAGCTATGCATGTGGCCTGCTATAGGGCAACTAGTAGGGTCCGACACATGTGTTTCAACCTTGACGGTCTCGGAATACCGAGTGGAAGACTCACAAAGTGTGCTGAGTATGTGTTAAAAACTGTTTTTTGTTTCCATTTCAACTGAAATCCAGGTTTCGAGACTTCATGGGGAACCAAAAGGGTATTTCGTTAATTCATATGCTACTATTCACTTGAATATTCTAAGCTCTAAGCAAGGGCAAGTTCGTGGAAATGTTAACTGTGATAAAGAAAACATTTGTATAACAATAGCCACTCGTTTGATCATAAAGAAAAACAGAGAAGTACTGAACTTGCCGAGGTTAACATAAAGTCGTAGGAATAACGTAATGGAATGCTGCAGAGCTAAGTATTCAAAATCCTTGGAATTTTAGCCTTTCCTAGAATTCACTCGCTCATGAATGATTCCCTAGCAAGAGCAGTCTTTTCTTTGGCAATTTTTGTTCCTGTCGTTTTTTTTTTCGCCTTGGAGACGATATGAATTTCCCTAATTCATGAGCTATTCATATGATTGGTAAATTTCAAAACAGAATTAAATTTCGAAACAAATCTATTTCTCAGAACAGTGGCGTTCCACCTTTTCTTCAACACCCGATTTAGCCATGAATCATATTGCCATTGATGAAACCATAATGAATTTCTCTGCTAGGGGTAAACTGACTAGTCCATTAGCATAAGTCTGCATATATGCTTTATGTCAGTTCTCAAGAATGCAGTTTTCTAGCACGTTGGAGTAACTCCAATGACTCAATAAATCACTTTGTTGACGTACTTCAAAATCGATTAATTCTTGCCCTACCCTTCTACCTCACCGGCCAGGCAACGATTTCACTGGTGCGATAGACGATGCGAAGTCAGAAGATGAGTCTTCAGGTTGCGGAAGTAGGACTGTAGGATGAGAATCTCGTCTACTTGTCCTCGAACACAGATGTGTACAGAGGACAATCTTTTTCGCTACTCTGGTCATTGTTGCACTTTTGCCTACACACACGAGAATATGCCCAACACATACGCAGGTATGCTTGTGTGTGAGCGGCACGCTTCCTACCCTACGAATAAATTCACAAATTGGGCCATTTGAGACTATCTATCTTGAGTATCATGTCATATTATCGATCATCCTTATCTATCAAATTTTTCATTTTTATATTTGGCGATGATTAGGTGAAAGACAAAAAATGGTTGAGTTAAGTAAATAACTTATATCGGAACTTTTACGAGCACCAGTGATGTCCTCATTAAATGAATTATATGTGAGAGATAAGCGATAATCAAACGAAGTCATTCACCTGAGTATAATGTCCAATTTGACCTGGACGGTTGAATAATTGCTGGGTGAGGATGTTCGCTCTTCCAACACCGTAATCCTCTAGTTCTTCGAACCAACCTTCTGTGGCCTCAAAATAATCATAGTGAATAGATATAGTTTTCTTTCTCAATGATTCTCTCTTCTCAAACTGCTGTTCGGCTGTTTTCCAGCTATAATAATATGGATGGTAGAGTACATCTTACCATCTCAGCTATAACGCGCTTGTCAAAACCCGGTGTATAGACAATGTAAAGATTTTCGCCAACATTATTTCCTTGTGAATGTGAGAATTGGCAGAATCCTGCATGATATGTTGCCGACTGTTCAAGTTCGCAACTGTATTTCTGAATAGAATTCATTAGGGAAAGTTAGTCTCATCCATGATGCAGCAATATAGGAACAAAATAAAATCCAAATTTCACACCAATTTAGGCATTGCAGCGGCTTTTGGCGCTCGTTTATCGATTTTATCCACTGCTCGGCCTGTCGCCACAACGGACCTGAAAGGTGGATTCGAACTCTTATTTAATTTGCGTTCATTTCACAGTCATCATGCTCATTGTATGAAAAATAAATACATGTTTGATAGAAAAAATTTTCGAATCTTTTGTACTGCGAAATTTATTGCAGTCACGATTTATGAGGATAAAATCTCCCTCTATTGTAATTTATCTACAAAAAAAAATAGCCCATAAGTTTACTGAAGGCGTGGTAGACAAATTATTAGAATAGGGTGAACAATAATTTGATTATGAAATCTATAATCCATGGGAAGAAAACATATACTACCTGAGGTGAATGCGGGAGCCAATTCCCACTGGTTCAGATTTAATTTGATAAAACCCTACATCATATGTCGTGCAAATCTCAAGACTTTTCCTTTCGATCGTTTTTGTAAATCCATTATACGCAAAAGTTGGGCTTCGTATGCGTAAAGGCCTGCCATATGAGTATGTTTTTTGGGTTCACTACATGCAGCTGCTGAACAAAAGTTCGATATTTAGCAGGTCTTTTGAGTGCCATTTCATGACCTTGCAATTACTGAACGACTTTACTACCATTGTGTTAACCGTGTTACACTGAGATGTGCGCAGTTTTTGGAGGCTATAGTCACTGACGTATATAAAGAGACGAAGCGAATGAAATAAGTGACGAATCAGATAATACTCTCTATTAATCTATTTATCAACTCAGTACAAACCTATAAAAGTTGTGCATATCTAGGAAGTCATTTCGTACTGCATCGGTCATTACTCCGTTACTTCCACAAATCTGAGATGCTCCACTATCTAAAAACTTTCGTCAAACTAATACGAGAAGCAAAGATAAATAATCATGGCATAGCATCTGACAGCGCTTTATCCATATGGCTCATTTGAAATATTGAGTACTGATGTAATACATAGCATTAATTCGTCTTCATTGGATTGCAAAAGCGTCGCAGCTTCATTATCAGCTGACGCTGTTAGTGTGCAGTTCTGTTGTATTCTTACCTGCTTGTTCTTTCGGCCGGACGCATAGTCCGTCTTCACATCGTGAATTGGGGAAAATCGTGCAATCGCTATTAACTCGGCAGTACTTTCCGTTACGCCACATGATAGAGTTGCTCATGTAACCACTAAATATCAGTTCATGATGGTTATGATTTACGAAGAATGGAATACGGTATATGAGCGTATTGAGACTAAAAACCAACAGTCGCTTGTAGACGCATAGTACTTGTAATTTAGAGAAAGAAGGATCCGCGCAGATTACATGGGCACATCCAAGTTCAGTGTTTTTATAGTGGGCCATCTGAAAATCGTCATTCAGAGTGCTTGATAACAATTTCAATGCCAATTCAAAACTCACATTTGAAAATTCAAACAATGAAGGATCATATTTGTTGTCTCGATGTACGTAAGAGTTCTTCACTTTGCCCCACCATTTATCAAGTGCTTGTTTGATGTGCTTTTTCACGTCAAATGTTGTTACTCCATAACTACCATAGAATCTGAAAATTCAGAGGACTGAGAGAGACGCGCGCATCATCGGTATTAAGTAATGGCGCTAAAGTTTGCAAACATAATGTAAGACTTGAACTGAGCTGAAAATCGCGAATAAAATGATTACGAGAGCTCTCTGTCAAAGCGTTCGAATAGCTCAATACCACGCCCTCATGTAATATGTAAACCACATGCTTTTGTGCATCAGCACTAGCTTGTTTTCACAAAATTACCATAGATCTCCGTCGTTCAGGATGGTACGGCAGGAACCGTAGCTTAATCGTGGTTGTTCTCACTAATTTTGAGCAACGAAAAAAAAGCTCACATTCACTGCATTTTCTATCCATTCAAGGTCATTAGTTTGCTAGTATTAATGCTTCATTGTTCTATAGGTCACTCACGTCTCTCTGTTTTGTCCATATGATCGGTGACGTGTAAAGTCGTAACCACAACCTTGTGCAAGCTCTTTTGCTATCTTTTCTAACTCGCAGCTCCAGCTCTGAAAAAAGATGCATCTATGAGAAAGTTGTAGGATCAAAAGCTGAAGCGAACTACCAATTTGTAGATGTTTTTTGCTGGTCCAAGTCGGCGATTGAGATCACGCACTTTCCCTTTTGCCAGTCGTGATCGCGCATCATTATGGTACTTCAAATACAAGTCACGCATTTTCATCGGGTTACACTAAAAGAAATCTCAGTGCTGATGGACATTTTTACTCTTGACTGTTGAATGAAACTCACTTTGTGCGTCCAGGACTACGAAGACATTGGTCTGTAAGTATTTAGTATTATTGAGATTGTCATTTCTCAGATAATTATATGAAAAAAGTTCATTTTCAGTGTATTAATTTTACTCGAAAGTCTGAGTTTATGTTAGCCATCTATAAATGATGTAAGTGGCAAAAGCTCTTGAATGAGTGATGTTATCCGGGAATGTTGACTGCTATCCAAAATTGCGAATTTTAGGCGCGAGTCGAATGCACCTATAACAAGGGCGCGTGCTACCAGTACACCACCGCGGCCACCGTTCTCATTTCTGCGATTTGAGGCATCGAAACTGTGAGCTAACCTACGGTCAGCGGGTTCGGATGGTAAGTAGATTTTGGCATTGAATCCAATTGAACTTACAGCTATTTTATATCTATACCTGTATATATATATATATATATATATATATATAGATATATATATATATAGAGCGCATGTGGCGCAGTGGTTAGAGGTGCCCTGCGTCGCACACGAGATCAATGGTTCGATCTCGCGCTCGTGGCTCACCAAGCCATCCATCCCTCCGGGGTCGGTAAATTGGTACCAGACAGGTCTCCGACTTTTCTGGGAGGATAAGCAGCACTGACTCGGTTCAGCGGGAGGCCTCCGCGAGTCATTGTGAAGGCCAGATATGCATTCAATTACCTCAAAGGAAGTTAAAAAATTGAAGTCGAATGCATGGCACATCTCTCAGGGATTGATCAACGCCGGAGAGCTTTATCCTTTGTACTTTATATATATATATATATATATATATATATATATATATATATATATATACATATATATTGTGAATGTTTTTTATTTCACGTATACATGTACACTATGAGAATTCTTTATTTCACTGCTTGTATATCAATGCTATGATGTTGCAACTCTATTCCCATAAAGCTCACAGTTTTACATGACACTCAGCATTACTAAAAAACGTAATCATGAGAGCATAGCACTCCTATAATGAAGAGCTGTGAAAACTTATGCCAGAGTTTTTCTTTAGTATTCAGACATGCATGAAACAATGCATGATATGATAACGGATGGTCAAAAGCAAAACTTAGTTTCGAAACATTAAACCTTCAGAAGATGTCAAGTCATATTCTGTCTACGTGCACACGGTCCTTAATTTTATGCAGTTACGACAAAGCTATGATACTTGGTCAGAAGTGGTCTTGCGAACATGTAGGTGCACGAGTAATTGTGAATAATAATTTTGGAACATACCGTAATCAGAAGCCAAAGCGGTAGCATTTTTAGAGTGATAATTTCATGCATCAGCTGTCCCTTTTATTGCGACTTTTAACTGCTTTTTTACTACACTTTTCAATCGATTTTATGATTGAGCCAACAAAGAAGAGTTTTGTTTTGCTTGGTTGAAATTATTTCCTATTTTCCACGTAGTCGTAACATTGCGTCAATGTGCCCTGCATACGCTACCGGGAAACACATTGATCGATATCGGTTGACATAAAATTCTCCTACAGCCCACTAAATTGACCAGAATGATTTGTGAACCTTGGCATTATTTGGATCTCAGTTTATGCTACAGAAAAGCAAGAAAATTTCACTCTGTGGAGCTTAACCGAATCCTCTTAGCAAGACAGTCGAAGCACTTAGCAGAAGTTGCATGGTTTTGAAATTTTATCTGCATGAATTTATATCAATCATTCGCTTTTGCTGGATTTATAACATTTTCTTCTCTCAACAGCTCAGAGCTGAAG
>JAHQIW010007492.1:37029-77390 GCA_019055375.1 Parelaphostrongylus tenuis
GCTCCCGATTTGTGAAACAGCTTATATCTCAAGTACAAATATATAGTAATATAATATATTGTAATATACATTCTGACCACATCCACACGATTACAAGACTTATTGAAGTTTCACGAGAGTACAAACATCCACTCTGTCTCACATCCATCGATCTGAAGAGAGTCTTTGATTCAGTGGAAACAGAAGAGGTTATAGAGGTACTGGATAACCAGGGCATCCCTACTCGGTTCATAATGCTCCTTCGTGAGCTTTATAAAGATTTCATGACCAAAATATCTCCATTCTACAACAATATCACCATTGACGTAAGAAGAGAGGTTCGACATGGCGATACAATTTCACCAAAACTATTCACTGCCACCCTACAAAACATCATGCGAACATTAGAATGGGACGAAATGGGAGTGAAAATTGACGGTCGACAATTGAACCATTTTCGCTTTGCTGACGATATCGTTCTCACAACACCAAACATTAGCCAAGCGGAACGAATGTTGCCGATTTCGATAACGCCTGTGGAAAGATTGATCTTCAACTGAATCTAGCGAAAACAATGTTCATGAGAAACGGATGGGTTCCTAATGCCCCATTCACGCTCAACGGAACGACAATCTCCGCATGCTCCAGTTACGTCTATCTAGGTCGTGAAATCAACATGATGAACGACCTAGCTCCAGAGTTGAGCAGGAGGATACGAGCGGCTTGGGGAACGTTTAAGAGCATCGGAGATGTAGTGAAGAGGACAAAGAACATCCGACTCCGTGCCCACATTTTTCACTCGACAACTATCCCTGCCCTAACGCATGCAGCAGAAACCTGGTCGCTACGTAAGCAGGATGAAAGATCACTTGCCGTTATCGAACGCGCAGTCGAAAGGTCGATGCTAGGAGTATCCCGTATCTCGCAAATGAGAGAAAGGATCCGAAGTTCTGACCTACGTCAACGATCGAAAATCAGAGACGCCGTTCTACACTTCAGGATATCGAAAATAAGGTGGGCCGGACACGTGATGCGCTTCAGCGACAACCGATGGACGAGAGCCGTTACCGACTGGATTCCTCGGGACGTCAAGCGCTCTAAAGGATGACCACTGACCCGTTGGTCCGATTTCTTCACAAAAGCGATAGAAGAAAGATATGATGTTCAGCGAATCCCTAGAGCGAGGAAGACGCACTGGGCTACTCTTGCACGCGATAGGGAAAAATGGAAGAGTTGCTGGTACCGCTCGAGTCACTCGACGATCAACGGGACGACAGGTGACAGGTGACAGGTGACCTCTTTGTGAATGCTACTACCCTGCAAGCGATTCTACAATAATCAAACATCATGCGCGCTAATAGTTCATTGAACATTTCTTTTTCGTTGTTCAAATACCGTATAAACCACTTCAAAGCATATTTTTTTGAAAAATTATGCAGTGTCATTAACAAAAGAGGAATGCATACCATATTGCGATTTCCTTTAAAAAAGCTCTATATTGATTTAACGTTCATGGTGCTTGCGTTACAGACTTACGTAGACTTTTATGTTGAAATACCCACTACTGCATTCATCAGATTTTTGATCAGATTTTCACCAGGTGTAAATTATGGAAACGCGTGAAGCTGAATCCAGGGATTTCGATCTTTTTCGAAGCAATAAAGTCTAGTGCGAAAATAATGCTAGAATTTTGTTGCTAGGGATAAACTGACAGTCCATTAGCCTGCTTATCTTTGCTATTCTATTTCTCGGATATGCAATCGTTTAACATTTTTTTGAAGTAATACCATTGAGAACAATGTAATTTTTACGGGCACACTACAATATTGTTTATTACTTGCTCGAACCTCCTTACTACCCAACTTCTCATGCTTCATTGAACAATGCAAACGCAGTCATGCTTGTTTATGGACGGCATGCCTTTTGCTGTGTGAATGAGTTCATATTTTCAGGCTATTTGAGGCTCTCCTTTAGTAGATCTGAGAGACTTCCCACGTTCCTTGCTAGTAGGCTTTTCAAAAAGTTCTGAAGAAATGCTTGTCAAACATTTATTTATGCATCTATTACACCCGAACGAAGGGAAAAACTATTAGTCAGAGTACTCCGGCTCATCTTCAAAGCTTCCTGACACTTCTCAGGTAAAAGATCGATTCCGCGAGCATACAATTTTGATTGATGCGTTGCCAGACTGATGTGCTTAACTGTCACCGTTGCATTTGTACCCGACAGCCAATCGTGCATCATCATAGACCTAATTTGCTCGCTTGTTAACTGCATCCTAAAAGAAATGGATAAATTTTATACTAATCAACGCGATAGAACACGGGCTTTCAAATGAGCCCAAACACACAAAAAACGGCCGGCAATCAGAAAAGCTACAAGCATTTTCTTAGAACTTTTTTCCCAACCTGTTAGATTTTATGCATTGAGTTGGTGAAAGACAAAAAAGATAGTTAGAAGAAGTGAACAAACTTCACTGACACTTGAACGAGTATCCATGATGCACTGATTTCATGGATCATGCTTGAGATATAAGAGATAAATTTACGAGATTAGTCTTGAGTATGATGTTCTGTGACCTGGACGACTGAATGAGTACTGGATGAAAAGTTTCGTTCTCCTAACGCTGCTATCCTCTTGCTCTCAAATAAACCTCCTGTAATTTTTATATAATCACAAAGGACAGCTCCACTTTCCTATTCATCATTATGCTTCCTTCTCAAACAGCGATCGGTTTTTTTCCAGCCATCATAAAATGGATGGCATAGCCATTTTACCACCTCAGCGATAACGCGCTTGTAAAACGTCACGTATTCAGGGTGCGTACTAGTTCCGCCATTTTTTAAGATGTTTAACATGAAGAAATACTGTATAAACGAATGCATCGATTCAGCTGAAGGAATAATTACGTTTATTACATCAATAATTATGACGAGAAACAAAATAGTCGAAAACTCTAATATTTTTGCTGCCTTTTCGCAGCGTTGTGATGTTTCATATATACCCAAGCGGACTGAGTGGTGCGCAAAAATACGACCTCAGCGGGAATCGAGCTGGAGCTTCATCCAAACCAGGGACGCGTGCTACCACTACACCACCGAGGCACATCTGCGTGAAAAACAAATTCTCGTGCAAATTAAATACTGCGACACCTTCATTTCTACTATTCATAACTTGAACACACCTGAAAATGGACAAATAAAAAGAGCAGTTCCTGGACTAAAGTCGTACAAAGAATTCAATAAAATAATCAGTATTAATAAAACAAATACCAAAGATAGTACAAACAAAATACAAAATTGACAGAAGTTTTTTGCAGCCCGTAGACAATGTTAAGATTTTTGTAAACACTATTTCTTTTGACGTGATTCTTGAAGCAATTGTTTTTACTGTGAGCGCAATCTTTTAAGTAAAGAGATATAAAATCTATTTATTTACAGTAAAATAGATTCATATGAGTGAATTTTTCCTACTCAATGGCATATTATAAGATCAGGACGCAGAAAAACTGTCAATTTTGTATTTTGTCATTTTTCGCAATAGCATAGCATCTTTGCATGAATTTTGATACTTTTAATGAGCTCTTTGCTCAATAGTATACAATGTCTTTTATTTCTTTGCCTATTTTCAGCTGTCCTTGAATTGAAAATCGTAAAAATCAACGTATCACAGTAGTTGAGTTGCAAAGGGCGGGACTGAAAGAGGTCAACATTGCTAAGTTAACTAGTTTTGACTCAAGCCGTGAAACTTTTCATAGAGACTGGAGGGTTTGTGAATCCATACAATATTACGAGATATGTTGGAATTTGAGCGCGGTCTCAAGAAAACACTCGAAAAGAAAGGAGTGATATAGTGACGGCACTAAATAAGAGCAGTCAAGTGTGCAACACTGTCTAATCGTCGATAATTTCACTTCACAGACAACGTAAAATGTTCGCCGTCTCTAACTCTTAGTATAGGGGACTGAGCGCCCCAAGAGGATTGGCTAAAGGCGAAGGGTACCGCCCGGCTGGTGAGACCGTCAAAGTCAAAACACGTGTATCGGGCTCTATAAGTCGGCAGACTCAACAGATCACGTGACATCTTGGCTCAAATAATAATAACGCGATATGTTGAAATTTGAGCGTGGTCATACGAAAACGCTCGAAACGAGAGCTCTGAGAATCGTTCTCAAAAAAGCGCGCATCCATTACGTCTAAAGACATTCGGAATATCCGTTGCCAGATTCAACAGAATCCGCAGCGTATGAGGCGCAAATTGTACTGACTCGATATCAGCGAGCGAAGCACCCGGAACATTGTCAAAATGTCGAAGTTGTGCCTCTCTTGTTCACTATCTGGACGAGATATGAATGAAGAACTGCTTTCAAAGGCTCTTCGAATAATTCATTTGATCGCTGATGCTGGTTTGTCTGTGAGGGCAGAACTTTTTTCGCACAATGAATAAAAATGTGTATATATACGTGTATATACATACGTTTATATATGTATGTATTTATAAACTGCAAAATTCTTTGTTTTGCAGGTCATATAGCAATTTTATAACGTTACAACTTTATACTCATGAAACCCGCCTCAGATTTATAGTTTTGGACAACACTCAGTGCTTTCGAATACGTAGTTAGATGAAGGTAACAATCCTATAACAGTGTTATAATGTAGAGTTGTTGTAGAATTATGCCAAAACTTTCTCTTTGTTATTCACTGACGTGTAAATAAAACGAGACCTGATCGTCGCCAATGGCAAAGGTTAGTCTAACAATGTCCAGGGAAGGCCAATTCATATTCTATGTATCTGTAGCAGTCCTTAGCTTTATGAAGCTTCGATGAAGATAATATTTTTGGTGAAAAATATGTTCGCGAAGATGTATGACTCGATTACTTATGAACAGTAGTTTTGTAACATACTGTAATCAGAAGCCTGAGCAGTAGCATTTTTGCAATAACATTTATTACATTAACATTTATTACACCAATTCTCCTGCGACTATGAATAGCACTTTTACCAGCTACCATTCTTCTTCAATCAACATCAGTATCAAACCAACAACAACGATTTCATCTTGATCGGCTTGAAAACAATCCCTATTTTCTACTAAGTCATATTATTAATTGAATATAACCTCCAATGCACCTTTTTAGTGAATTTGAATTTTCCCCTTCAGAGCTTACAACGATTTCCGAGAGCAAAGAAGTGGGAGTTATTAAAAGAGAAGCGGGAACGTGGTTATCAAAGATTATGTGGATAAAATTATATGTATTATTCGGTTTTGCTGGTTCTGAATAATCTCTTCTCTTCACTGCTCAACTCTCAAGTGACAACCTTCACAAAAAGCGACTTTTACAATTTTTGTTGCTGACGCGTGCATGGTTTAATCCATGAAAATGCAATATAATCGCTGACCACAGTCATCCGTGCCGAACACAATCATTTTCATACGTTTTCTATGATTATCATCTTCGTCATTATCTCCGCACTAGACTACATTGCTTCGAAAAAGACTCAGATCCCTGGATATAGCCTCACGCGTTTCTATAACTTATCATCTGATGAAAATCTGAAAAAAATCTGATGATTGCAGTAGTGGGTTTTCAAAATAAATGTCTATGTAAGTCTGTAACGCGAACGCCATGAGCGTTAAATCTATTTGAGGCTTTTTTCAAAACAAAATCGTAATATGGAATGCATTTCCTCTTTTGTTCATAACATTGCATAATTAAAAAAGTATTTTTTGACGTGGTTCATACCGTAATTGAATAATGAAAGAGAAATGTTCAATGAATTATTAGCGCGCGTGATGTTTGATTACTTTAGAATCGCTTGCAGGGTAGTCGCATTCACGAAGGGGTACCATCATATATATTTCTACTTGAGATATAATCTGTTTCACAAATCGGGATCACATCTATCTCATGAACAGCGTTGAGCATTTATCGGGACTTAAATTTTAAATAGTAATGACGTAGGTGTGAAAGTAACAAAGGACTTAAACAATATCTGTGGTGTCTCTACCCAACTCACATCCGGAAAAACGACATAACATGTCAATTGCTTAGATCATTTGAGCACGAAAATTTTAAGGGCTTGCAATAACTGAATAAGTCCTTATTCAAGGTACATGCCGAAAATATGTCTTCCAATCGTGGCATTGTAATTGAGAAATCTAGTGCCTTCTCTTCAATAGTATGCCAATGCACTGTTGCCCAGTTGAAAGGCGTGTTTTTTAAGCGAGAAAGATCGCATCAGTCTAAAACTACAAATGTTCGCCATTGAGGATAATTATCCACCTGCGAAATGACTTGCCGCCTTCGCAACTGAAAACTCAGTATTCATGAAAGCACTTTGTTTTCAAGGAAATCAAGCTCTGTGTAAAAACGATGAAGACGATGACTAAGTGAGACAACAAAAGAAAAAGTTCTGACACGTGTTTCACAACAACACGCTTACAAACAGCTTGTGCGTGATGGTGTTGTGAGTCACTAAAACTTTATGCTCAATTAACGTAAGCAACTGACATGTTGAGACCTTTATCCACGAGTTGAGCGAAGAGATAAGCACTGAGATTTTAACCTTAGTAAGCGCTTATGCTGGTTAAGAGGGGGGTGCGATCACTATGTAGAATGGGTTAGGCTCGTTGTTACTAACACATAAGGAAATTCATTCGAAACGTAACTACGTGTAATAAGGCGCAAACGGCTCTAACGTTCATGATCTTCAAGTAAGTGAACTGTAAGAACAGAGAAGCCCAAATACATCAAGGCAAGTCATAGATTGTGCTTGATGCGAGTGAAATCTAGGTCTGGTGATTTTTTCCTAAGGAGTAATGGAGGTATTTGACTGATTGGATTGCGGACAATACGACTTTTCCAAGCTCCAAGGAAGGCGAACTGCCGAAACGTCAGCTGTGAAATAAAGTTTAATGTAACACCTCGCGTTTTGCTTAAAGAAGAAAATCAGCAAGTTACAGACTAACAAAGACCTGCAAGTGAAGACATCCACAGCGCATTCGCCGAATTGTGAGATTTTTTCAGACTTTAATCAGTTAAGGAAATAATATGTCTTGAGCCAACAAGGTCTAAGTGCTATACAGGCGCCAAATTCGTCCCACCAGGATTCATCAGTAGCACCGTCGTCGGCTCAGGTGATCCCCTGAGGCTATACTCCTCTGCAAAGGAATCAATGTAGAGCAACAATAATGAGAAATAGACTATTATTTGGGCAAGGTCTATAAAAAAGCGGTCGAATGAAGAGTTTTAATCAGTGAAAAATTATAAAACTGCTTGAAGCGAAGAAGATGACTGTTTCAGAAACGTGAAGAAAATAGCGCATTGCTGGCACGGATGACTATGAGTAGGGATTGTACTGCCTTTTCATAGATCAAACACCGCAAGTATCAGCAGCAGGCATCAGCAAGAGTTGCCTTGGTGTGAAAACTACTACTTCAGCTCTGAGCTGTGGAGAGAAGAAAATGCTGTAAATCCAGCAAAATCGAATGATTGATATAAATTCATGCAGATAAAATTTGAGAACCACGCAGCTTCCCTGCTAAGTGCTTCGACTGTCTTGCTAAGAGGAATCGGTAAAGATCCACAGAGTGAAGTTTTCTTGCGTTTCTGTAGCATAAGCTGAGATCAAAATAATGCTAAGGTTCACAAATCATTCTGGCCAATTTAGTGGGCTGTAGGAGAAGTTTATGTCAACCGATATCGATCGGTGTGTATCCCGGTAGTGCATGCAGGGTACATTGACGCAATGATACGACTACGTGGAAAATAGGAAATAATTTCAATCAAGCAAAACAAAACTATTCTTTGTTGGCTCAGTCATAAAATCGATTGAACAGCAAAAAAGCACTTAAAAGTCGCATAAAAGGGACAGCTGATGCATGAAATTATCACTCCAAAAATGGTACCGCTTTGGCTTCTGATTACGGTATGTTCCAAAATTATTATTCACATTTACTCGTGCACCTACATGTTCGCAAGACCACTTCTGACCAAGTATCATAGCTTTGTCGTAACTGCATAAAATTAAGGACCGTTCCACGCAGACAGAATATGCTTTGACATCTTCTGAAGGTTTAATGTTTCAAAACTAAGTTTTGCTTATGACCATCAGTTATCATACGTTGCGTTGGTTCATGCATGTTTGGATACTAAAGAGAAACTCTGGCATAATTTTTCACAGCTCTTCATTATAGGAGTGCTATGCTCTTATGATTGCGTTTTCAGTAATGCTGAGTGTTATGTAAAACTGTGAACTTTATGTGAATAGAGTTGTAACGTCATAGCATTGATATATAAGCGGTGAAGTAAAGAATTCTCGTAGTGTACATGTATACGTGAGATAAAAAACATTCACAATATATGTGTATGTATATATATATATATATATATATATATATATAGTATATATATGTTTATAAGTATACATATAAAATAGCTGTAAGTTCAACTGGATTCAATACCAAAACTTACTTTACCATCCGAACCCGCTGGCCGTTGGTTAGCTCACAGTTTCGATACCTTAAATCGTAGAAATGAGAACGGTGGCCTCGGTGGTGTAGTGGTAGCACGCGCCCTTGTTATAGGTGCATTCGACTCGCTCCTAAAATTCACAATTTTGGATAGCAGTCAACATTCCCGGATAACACGACTCATTCAAAAGCTTTTTGCATTATATCAATTAAAGATGGCTAACATAAACTCAGTACTTTCGAATGAAATTAATATACTGCAAATGAACATTTTTTCATATATTTATCTGAGAAATGACAATCTCAATAATAGTAAATACTTTCAGACCTACGTCTTCGTAGTCCTGAACGCAGAAAGTGAGTTTCATTCAAACAACCAGTGTAAAAAATGTTCTCAGCACTGAAATTCCTTTCAGTGTGTCCGGATGGAGATAACACCGATGAAATGCGTGACTTGTATTTGAAGTACCATAATGATGCGCGATCACGACTGGCAAAAGGGAAAGAGCGCGATCTTAATCGCCGACTTGGACCAGCAAAAAACATCTACAAATTGGTAGTTCGCTTCAGCTTTTGATCCTACAACTTTCGCAGGTGTGCCTTTTTTCAGAGCTGGAGCTGCGAGTTAGAAAAGATAGCAAAAGAGCTTGCACAAGGTTGTGGTTACGACTTTACACGTCACCGATCATATGGACAAAACAGAGAGACGTGAGTGACCTATAGAACAATGAAGCATTAATACTAGCTAACTAATGACCTTGAATGGATAGAAAATGCAGTGAATGTGAGCTTTTTTTTCGTTGCTCAAAATTAGTGAGAACAACCACAATTAAGCTACGGTTCATGCCGTACCATCCTGAACGACGGAGATCTACTGTAATTTTGTGAAAACAAGCTAGTGCTGATGCACAAAAGCATGAGGTTTACATATTACATGAGGGCGTAGTAATGAGCTATTCGAACGCTTTGACAGAGAGCTCTCGTAATCATTTTATTCGCGATTTTCATCTCAGTTCAAGTCTTACATTATGTTTGCAAACTTTAGCGCCATTACTTAATAACCGATGATGCGCGCGTCTCTCTCAGTCTCTGAATTTTCAGATTCTATGGTAGTTATGGAGTAACAACATTTGACGTGAAAAAGCACATCAAACAAGCACTTGATAAATGGTGGGGCAAAGTGAAGAACTCTTACGTACATCGAGACAACAAATATGATCCTTCATTGTTTGAATTTTCAAATGTGAGTTTTAAATTGGCATTGAAATTGTTATCAAGCACTCTGAATGACGATTTTCAGATGGCCCACTATAAAAACACTGAACTTGGATGTGCCCATGTAATCTGCGCGGATCCTTCTTTCTCTAAATTACAAGTACTATGCGTCTACAAGCGACTGTTGGTTTTTAGTCTCAATACGCTCATGTACCGTATTCCATTCTTCGTAAATCATAACCATCATGAACTGATATTTAGTGGTTACATGAGCAACTCTATCATGTGGCGTAACGGAAAGTACTGCCGAGTTAATAGCGATTGCACTATTTTCCCCAATTCAAGATGTGAAGACGGACTATGCGTCCGGCCGAAAGAACAAGCAGGTAAGAATACAACAGAACTGCACACTAACAGCGTCAGCTGATAATGAAGCTGCGACGCTTTTGCAATCCAATGAAGACAAATTAATGCTATGTATTACATCAGTACTCAATATTTCAAATGAGCCATATGGATAAAGCGCTGTCAGATGCTATGCCATGATTATTTTATCTTTGCTTCTCGTATTAGTTTGACGAAAGTTTTTAGATAGTGGAGCATCTCAGATTTGTGGAAGTAACGGAGTAATGACCGATGCAGTACGAAATGACTTCCTAGATATGCACAACTTTTATAGGTTTGTACTGAGTTGATAAATAGATTAATAGAGAGTATTATCTGATTCGTCACTTATTTCATTCGCTTCGTCTCTTTATATACGTCAGTGACTATAGCCTCCAAAAACTGCGCACATCTCAGTGTAACACGGTTAACACAATTATAGTAAAGTCGTTCAGTAATTGAAAGGTCATGAAATGGCACTCAAAAGACCTGCTAAATATCGAACTTTTGTTCAGCAGCTGCATGTAGTGAACTCAAAAAACATTACTCATATGGCAGGCCTTTACGCATACGAAGCCCAACTTTTGCGTATAATGGATTTACAAAAACGATCGAAAGGAAAAGTCTTGAGATTTGCACGACATATGATGTAGGGTTTTATCAAATTAAATCTGAACCAGTGGGAATTGGCTCCCGCATTCACCTCAGGTAGTATATGTTTTCTTCCCATGGATTATAGATTTCATAATCAAATTATTGTTCACCCTATTCTAATAATTTGTCTACCACGCCTTCAGTAAACTTATGGGTATTTTTTTTGTAGATAAATTACAATAGAGGGAGATTTTATCCTCATAAATCGTGACTGCAATAAATTTCGCAGTACAAAAGATTCGAAAATTTTTTCTATCAAACATGTATTTATTTTTCATACAATGAGCATGATGACTGTGAAATGAACGCAAATTAAATAAGAGTTCGAATCCACCTTTCAGGTCCGTTGTGGCGACAGGCCGAGCAGTGGATAAAATCGATAAACGAGCGCCAAAAGCCGCTGCAATGCCTAAATTGGTGTGAAATTTGGATTTTATTTTGTTCCAATATTGCTGCATCATGGATGAGACTAACTTTCCCTAATGAATTCTATTCAGAAATACAGTTGCGAACTTGAACAGTCGGCAACAAATCATGCAGGATTCTGCCAATTCTCACATTCACAAGGAAATAATGTTGGCGAAAATCTTTACATTGTCTATACACCGGGTTTTGACAAGCGCGTTATAGCTGAGATGGTAAGATGTACTCTACCATCCATATTATTATAGCTGGAAAACAGCCGAACAGCAGTTTGAGAAGAGAGAATCGTTGAGAAAGAAAACTATATCTATTCACTATGATTATTTTGAGGCCACAGAAGGTTGGTTCGAAGAACTAGAGGATTACGGTGTTGGAAGAGCGAACATCCTCACCCAGCAATTATTCAACCGTCCAGGTCAAATTGGACATTATACTCAGGTGAATGACTTCGTTTGATTATCGCTTATCTCTCACATATAATTCATTTAATGAGGACATCACTGGTGCTCGTAAAAGTTCCGATATGAGTTATTTACTTAACTCAACCATTTTTTGTCTTTCACCTAATCATCGCCAAATAGAAAAATGAAAAAATCGATAGATAAGGATGATCGATAATATGACATGATACTCAAGATAGATAGTCTCAAATGGCCCAATTTGTGAATTTATTCGTAGGGTAGGAAGCGTGCCGCTCACACACAAGCATACCTGCGTATGTGTTGGGCATATTCTCGTGTGTGTAGGCAAAAGTGCAACAATGACCAGAGTAGCGAAAAAGATTGTCCTCTGTACACATCTGTGTTCGAGGACAAGTAGACGAGATTCTCATCCTACAGTCCTACTTCCGCAACCTGAAGACTCATCTTCTGACTTCGCATCGTCTATCGCACCAGTGAAATCGTTGCCTGGCCGGTGAGGTAGAAGGGTAGGGCAAGAATTAATCGATTTTGAAGTACGTCAACAAAGTGATTTATTGAGTCATTGGAGTTACTCCAACGTGCTAGAAAACTGCATTCTTGAGAACTGACATAAAGCATATATGCAGACTTATGCTAATGGACTAGTCAGTTTACCCCTAGCAGAGAAATTCATTATGGTTTCATCAATGGCAATATGATTCATGGCTAAATCGGGTGTTGAAGAAAAGGTGGAACGCCACTGTTCTGAGAAATAGATTTGTTTCGAAATTTAATTCTGTTTTGAAATTTACCAATCATATGAATAGCTCATGAATTAGGGAAATTCATATCGTCTCCAAGGCGAAAAAAAAAACGACAGGAACAAAAATTGCCAAAGAAAGACTGCTCTTGCTAGGGAATCATTCATGAGCGAGTGAATTCTAGGAAAGGCTAAAATTCCAAGGATTTTGAATACTTAGCTCTGCAGCATTCCATTACGTTATTCCTACGACTTTATGTTAACCTCGGCAAGTTCAGTACTTCTCTGTTTTTCTTTATGATCAAACGAGTGGCTATTGTTATACAAATGTTTTCTTTATCACAGTTAACATTTCCACGAACTTGCCCTTGCTTAGAGCTTAGAATATTCAAGTGAATAGTAGCATATGAATTAACGAAATACCCTTTTGGTTCCCATGAAGTCTCGAAACCTGGATTTCAGTTGAAATGGAAACAAAAAACAGTTTTTAACACATACTCAGCACACTTTGTGAGTCTTCCACTCGGTATTCCGAGACCGTCAAGGTTGAAACACATGTGTCGGACCCTACTAGTTGCCCTATAGCAGGCCACATGCATAGCTCAAAAATCATTATCACACATGTTGAACATTGAGCTTGGTCTTAAGAAAACACTCAAAAGTAAAAATAAGTGAAAGTGTTTTTTGTTTTGCAAATATACACTTAATGTGGGCGCAGAGATCGGTCTCAGTGATTTTTTACTGTATACGTTTTAGTTGGTATGGCAAGGAACCAGGTATGTTGGCTGTGGTATTCAAGACTGTCATTCAAGCACGCTTGTCGTGTGTCAATACAAGAACGCGTAAGTTGGCCATAATGTCTACCTTTCCCCATATTCGCCGCTTTTATTTGAGAAAAAAGTCTCTAAAACTGCAGTTTTCAGAGGAAATCGGTTTGAAAGTAAGATTTACGAAATTGGTCGGCCGTGCTCAAAGTGTGCAGCAGAAGAGCAGTGCACTCCGACAGAAGGACTCTGTATTGGTCGTGCATGAAATGTTGCGAATAATCAATAAACATGCAGCTTCTCAAACTTGATTGGATCATGTTTCACTAACAACAAAGTTGAAAAGGAGCATCTTCTTATAGTGAAGGCTATTCGTAATTGAAATATTCCACTATGTAGATGTCCGATTACTTCACAGCAGTCATAGAATGCTAGCCTACTTTCCTCTTAATTCTTCCTCGTGTTATCGTCGTCCATAGTGTGGAACTACAAAATGGATGATTACACATAAATATGTGTTGAGAAATCCACTAGGATCGCTAGCAGATCCAGTTGATATTATGCGGCTTCAAAGCCTCCTTGAAAGTTCGGGAATATTTCGTAGTGAAAATAAGCGAAGGACGCTTTACTTTCAACAAAAATCAACGATCTGAATTGGCTCAGCAGAGTGACTTTTATACGAGGTGAAATTTAGCACAGATTAGTGCATGTGTATTTTTTCGGTTCTTTCTTATTACTAGGGAACAAATGAAAAATCGAGCTCATTCGTTGGAGAAGAACTTTTCATATGATGTTTGTAACTATTCGAGTAACATTCAAAATAACGAGATGTTCCGTAAAATCACGAGCTTACTTCTTATTTATCGCGCTTGTGTTTCTCTGAACAGATCTCCTTTCTTAGAATTCTAATACTCAAACCATAGCACAAGCTTCAAAGAACTCAAAATGTGTATGCTTTTTGAAAAGCTCTTTCGATCTTCTGATCTGCTCTGGTTTATGATTGTGCTTGAACCTCGCCTTATAGAGCTTTTTCTTTAGACTACCAGTAATCGTCTGATAGAGTAATGTTTTCTGATTCTAGCGATGTGCTTATTTTCTGGAAATACGGTTTAGCACGTAAAATAAGATCGAGTTTCCCATTTTTGGTAACTTTGTTTACAGGCTAATCGACAGAGCAAAGGCCGTAACAGTGGCGTGGCATAGGCGAGACAAACCGGGACGATCGCTGTTTTGTTATTCAGTTGGGAATTATTTCTCTGCTTCGACAGAAGCTCTAGATGAAACGACTGATTAAGATACTATGAGAATTTCTCCACGCACTAATATTTTTATCGGATTACGGTGAATTATACGCGTGATAAAAATAAAGGCAAAAGCGAGCGTGAAACATCTGGTGAACGTAACAAAAGGGTATTTTGAGAAAAAGGCGATGTGGGGCTGTAGTCTTAAGTGTCAGCTTTTGAATGATTATCAACACTCCTATGAAAACTTCCTGTCCAGCGAATGACATCGATTTTTCATTTGTTGACTTCTAATCAGAAGAATAATTTTCTCTTCCATCTATAAGCTTTTTCGACATCGTCTCTGTCTAAGAGATACTCAATACGAGGTTGTCCCGTAATTTTTCTCGCCTCAGCTTCGATTCATTTTTCCTTCAGTTTCGAGTCGAGTGAATGCGAAAAGCTATGGTATGTTAGAAAATGCTCTACTAAGACAGTTACAACTTCATACCAATGCTTTCAATTCACATGAAATAGGCGACGCAAACTGATGCTCGGTTGGACACCCCACTCTTCGGCATCTCATGTATGCTCACAAGATTATTCTCACGGTATTCTGGGATTGGCAGGGCACGCCGTCAAGGAAAGTGCTCGACGTCAAGGAGACAATCAATCCCTGGTCAGCGGTGGACATCTCCGGAGGTTGGCAGCAGCAAGAGCAAGAGGAGCGTTTGAAATGAGTCGCTCTTCTCTAGAAGAGCGCTCAATCTCACACTGCAAATCCGACATGCCACAAGTTGTTGATCATTTGATTTTGAATAAATGGAGGAGAAATTACAGATAGTGTCGTAATGCGTAAGAAGTCATGAAACATTCAGTGAATGATGATGTCTTTCGCGCAAGAAGGCTTTGTTGGATTTGACCACTAATGGTGTACTTTCCGTATCAGTTGACAATTTCATTATGCTTTCCAGTGAAAAATGAATAGATTTGACGCGAAAACTTCACTGTGCGCCTCTTGCTGCGAGTTTACATTGAGAAAAGAGTTTTACTCGATAGAGGATTTGTGAATTTGTGCTTAGATTGAGATAGCATTAAATCATTTTTCACACCTTGTATAAACATGTTCATTCAAAGAACACAGATTAGATGGTATGCGATGAGTGAGACAAGCTGCTTCAACACCTGCACATTGAAGAAACAATGGCTAGGATGATATGTAGCTTTTTCCACGTTAAATCTGTATGCGAGGAAAAAGTTTTCCGCTTAGAGTCACACCTATTCCAGAACATGTGATACACAGATCATACTTTCTGTTCACCTAGATTCTGCCGTGATCTTTACATCCAGCAGACCAATAAATAAACGTAGATCAAAGTAGGAAATAACTTGATCAATGTATATAAGAAAAAGCTATATGTAGATGCACTGCAACAGTAGCACACCGACACACGATCAAGCAGCCTATAGCAAACCTCCCAAAGGAGTTTTGCTATCTTTTCGGGAATTACATGATAATTTAGGCAGCGCAAATGGTCTACGACCTTAGAGAGCAAGTGGTATCGCAGAGGCTCGAGGACCTTAGACAGAAATGGTCCAAGTGACAAGGGCGGCACCCAGCTGCCACCAACCTCAACAGTCAGTTCGATCGCGGGTCATCATCCGTACGGTCGTCTGACATCACCCGGACCACCTCACCTCAGTACATTGTCGATCCATTATTGCTCTCTCTACACAACCTCGTTGTCTTGTAACTAATTACTTTCATAAGGTTGCATTCATACAACCAGATGAATTCAATAGATTTGTGAGCGGAACATAGTACTTCCGTGGCGGAGCAAACTCACTTTGGCTATGCTCGCCCATCACCGCGGTTTAGGGATTCTGCCCATATCTAATCACTAGCGACCCCACTGCTAACACTATATACTCACCCACTGGATCCCGCCGTCGGTGTTCTACTTGGGGGCGAACATAGCAATCCCAAATGGGCTCCGCCGCTTAGTCATGCTTCGACAATTACGAAACATCGTCAATTACAATAACATCGTCAATTACAATAACACATGTCACTTGTCATAACAATGTCATATGCAATAACATGATCACTTACGATAACATCATCATCTTACAATGACACCGTCAGCTACAATAACACCACTTGCCATAACACTGTCCTCGATACTCCTCATCAGTCGGTCACCCATATTGACTCACGCATATGTTCGCATCAACGATATGTCGTGATCATATATATATTATTATTTTATTATCATTTTAGTAATGCATGTATATTATAGGTTGTTTGGTTCTACCACATTGTTTGGTACCACGCCATTGTTTTGGTTCCATCCTATTGTTTGTTATAACCCGTATAAACCACTTAACCTTCACAATACATTACAAATCCACTGAACCACCACATAAATATAGTACATTGGCTACAAACCTTTGCTACAATTTTGGTGCATTGGCCGGGAATCGGACCCGGGTCGCCCGCGTGGCAGGCGAGCATTCAGCATTGTGTCATATGAGCGCATTCTCCCTACGTCCAGTGCTCCGTGATCAAAACACACTTTCAACCATTCCACAAACTTGTCGAAATTCACTTTCGGCAAGTTCCGTCTGAACTGATCTTGACGATATCTGCGAGACGGAGGTAAAGGATTTTTCTACCGTTGACACATGTTCATCTATTCTAATGTTCGCATGACGTCTTAAGCGTGGCAGTGAGTAATTTTGCCAAGGTAAACTTGTTTCGAGAATCTTCTTTCCTGATTTTGATGATAATATGGCTATGGAGCGCATATATATCGTTGTGAATTATTCATGAAGTTCTCGGAGAATTCTCGGCACTTTTTCCGTTATCCGTGCCTTGTTGAGAACCCTTTGAAAAAAAACGTGATATCTAATTGTCTCATAGCCTGGGTCGTCTTTAGAAACTTGAACACTTGGAACGGCCCGTCTTCATTAGTTTGTGTTGACCGCAGCACCTATTTCTCTTGACTCTTTGTTGCGCGGCAGCAGTCCATGTTGGTGGTCTGATTTGAACATGGTGGCTAGTGCGAGTGCCATACCGTGATCTGAAAAATTTCGACAGCTACGAGCCTATGCTGCTCTCTTTGTTCTATCTGGTTCTTTTCCTCATGTTGTTCTCCATGTTCAATGAAGGCTGAAGGTGCAAATACGTAGAGATCGATGTAAGGCTGTGTTTTTCGTAGTTGCAGTTTTCGATGGCAGACCGACGAGGTTCTCATATAGGACGAATCCACTCTCTCCGATCGGCAAACGCTGATAGGATTGCATTCGTTTCGAGCTATCAAACGCTTTTTTTGTAGTCGACAAATGCTAGGATTAAGGGCATGTGGTAATTCTGACGGACTTCAATGACCCGCGATACGGTTTGGATGTGGTTCATGGCAGCAAAATCCCTTTAGGGAATCTTGCTTTTTCCTTGGATTTCTTGAGAACATCAGGCTTTTACCGTGAGCGATTGGTTTACTTTTTCGTCATTTGAATTCGGATATAATACCATCTCCGCATCAGTTTGTGAGAAACCGCCGAAAGCTTGTTCCTTGGAATCAATATCGTGGAGACCTGAAATAGCCTTTGCAAGATAAAGTCAGGATTCCAAATAAACCAATCTGCACAACCAGGAACAGAGTGGCCTCAATACCCCGTACACTGGATTCTCCCGTCTATAGCGGCAGGCGTGAGACAACAGTAATAGGATAGGAAATCTCGGGATGCACAGGACGTCTCAGGAACAGTATCTGTTGAACACGCAGACGACGCGCCATGGAGACTGTTTTTTACTCTGCCCGTACAATCTAAAAACGTTCTCCACAGACACCAATCTTTGAGGATTTCCTGAAACAGCACACTGCATAAAATATCATGTGATTGGCGCACAAGAGATGAAAATCAGGAAGACCGACATACGTCGACTCATCGACGGGATGCTAGTAATTCAAGAAGGAAAATTCACGCCACGAAATGTCGGCGTCGGAGGCTCTGTCATCCTCTCAATCCACAACCTATCACCTCGATTCTCACGAAATCTTTTCCCCTCTCTTGGCTATCCTTCGACTCCAGCTAAAGCGCAGCAGAAACGTCAGTCATTAAATAGCTGTTTGATACATATTTGATTCTGATAGGGACTTCTTGTTGCGCTGTAACAATCAGAGGAATATTGGGTCGCCGCAAATTCTATACTGGATGGTTTACGGGTCGGTGTTGTTGCGCGTGCACAAAACTTAACATTCTAATCCATTAAATCGACTGTTTCTCAAACCTCGTAATAACATTCAAAATAATTCCAAAAAAAGAAGAATGTTCTTAGCCTAAACGAGGTTGGTACGCCAGGGTCATACACCGGTGTTTCCGAGGTTCGTCCTCCTCGTCAATGACCCCCGCCCCACATTAAGCCCTGCATTGTAGCAAGGATCAACCTCGTTTAGGCTAAGAACATTCTTCTTTTTTGGAATTATTTTGAATGATAATTACGAAGTTTGAGAAACAGTCGATTTTATGGATTAGTTTTGGTCTACCAGCCGAAACCATCGACTGGTGGTGATGGACCAGTGTCATTTTACACTGTGCCATCACCACTTACCTCATACGCCTCCCTCCTTGCTACAATGCAGGGCTTAATGTGGGGCGGGGGTCACTGACGAGGAGGACGAACCTCCGAAATACCGGTGTATGACCTTGGCGTACCAACCTCGTTTAGGCTAAGAACATTCTTCTTTTTTTTGGACTTAACATTATTTTGGCTACTACAATCCAATAAATGGTGCTTTTCAAAAACCAAACACATTACGGCAGTCGACGAGATTTCAGCTATCGATTTCTCGACTATCGACTTCTAAGTGATTAAATGAAAGGGTTTGTTCAGCGCCAAATACTCGAATGAGAAAGACAATTTCATTTTCGCTATTATGAAACAATAATAAAGCTAAATTGAAAGCGAATGACACCTCTGAAATCTTTAAGATTTGAGCTATATGATAATTGTCAAAACTTAAAGACAGCAAAAAAAGGAGTTTTTCACAAGGGATCGGAAATCTGTGCGAATGACGAAAATGATCTAGATTTTCCCATCCCAACCTTATTTTGGTTGTACACCGCAATAAAAAGCTCGTTCCTTCCAGAAACTATATATATCTTCAAATCTACAAGATTTGAGCGATTGAATGGACTGCGAGAGTCTAAATAAAATGCTTTGCACAACGAGAAATGTTTGAATCAGAAACAAAATTTCATTTCTGTTATTTCAGCATAGCAATGGAGCCATTCTAAAAATTAAGTATACCAATCGAATTCGTTTCATTCAAGCTATCGAATGACTACTCAAACTTCAAGAAAGCCTGGAAATGGGGTTTTTCCTGAGAGATCGACGAAGAGTACGAATAATGAAGGAGACCGAATTTTTATGCATTATATGGAAACTCCTTGATTGCCCAGAGTTTCTGTGTCTTCCTTCCTCAATACGTCAAAGACGTTCTTCACTTTAATAAAGGGAAACAGAGCGTTTTTTCATACTCTCACGAAACTTCAATGAATCTTGTCATCGTGTGATGTGTTCAACAGTCAATCATTCCTTTTCGAAGCCATACTTGTTCGCATGCCCAGCTCAGCGTTCGGTCAATAATTTTCAGAAAGACATAAGTGAAAGTATGTAGACGACAGGCAGCAGGCAGACTGGACGAAAATTCGCATTGTCGTGGATGACCCCTTTTGAACAATTGCTTTAGTTTTTCGTCACAAAAGAACTTGCCTTTGTGCTAGGTAGAATGTTATGAGCCGAGGCAATGTTCCAATTAGAACTGATTGAATTTCCTCAAGGTGCTCATTTCGTTAACATTCTGAATCCATATTGGCGTGATACCCTGAGTTATTTTTTTAATCAGCCGTCTTCCGAAAACCATTAAATTATCAGCTTACTTAGTAATTACATAAAATACTGCACAGTCTGGTGGTATTCCGTGTCGATTTCGTTGACATCGATGTGCTGTGACTATATGGGCAAACCGATGAAACAACTTACAGTTTTTGGTAATTATGGGATTTTGGTTTTTTGAGCCGCCCTGGCAGCCTTAATCGCCTCTTCGCTTATAGAATTTTGAGACAACAGCGATATTGCTTAAGAAAAACTTATAGTTTACTGAAAGGATATCTTGTTCGTCGTGTTACTTTCCATTGGGAGACTTATGCCCACTGATACGGGAGAGGTTGTTGGAATTGTCAGTCACGGTATACTGTTTGGTCGTCATAACATGCTCAGGCATTTCCCAGTGAGTTGTCGTTCAGACGCTCTTCTCTGACCCTTGCAAAGTCTAGAGTCGATTCATCCACGTATTGATATTTACGTTTCCACATCATTGGAATTCAACCTCTCCATAGTGATGTAAGAGCAGCGATTCACCTCTTGAGTTCCAAGCCGAATTTTTCATGCGACGAGAGATGGGATCGCCCGGCGAGCGCAATGCGTTGCATTCGATATGGCAGTTTCTAATGAATTCAGATTTTTATCATCGATAAAAAGGGTCAGATTCTACCATATGGATAAGTGATACAAAGGAGACATTTCGAAAGACCGGCTTTCTTTGAACTTCGTCATGTTTATTATATGAAATCTTGAAATAAAACAAAATAATTAAGAACTGATCCTTACTTTAAGCTTTAACGGAATTGGTATATCTTCTTGTCAATCGATTGGTCTTTCTGACTAGTAGTCTCCAACTAAGTTTTTGAACTTGATCCAGAAAATAAAAAGTTTTCCCACAAAAACCATTTTTTTTGCCTATTTTGTACAGAATTTTCTTGCGCATCGTTTAATGTGTTTCTCAACAGAATTGTTGCCAGTGATGAGAAATGGATCATCTTCAAGAACTTGCGTTGTCCAAATCAGTGGTTGTCACCAGGTCAGCAAAGAACACCAACACCAAGACCAAATCGATTTGCGCCAAAAGCAATGTTGATCATTTCCTGGAACCGAAGTGGGCCGATTCATCGGGACTTGTTGCAAGCCGGTCAGATCATCAACGCTAAGCGATATTGTCAGCAGCTGGATCGTTGTTATAAAGCACCGCCCGTGTCACCGCCGTCGCCAAATCATTTCGCTTCAAGACAATGCAAAGCCACAGGTTGCTAAGGAAATAAGGAAGAAGTTGACCGATTTGGGCTCTGTGCACTTGGATCATCCGCCGTATTCGCCAGACGACTGTCTCCGTCCAATTCCCATCTCTTCAGATCATTGGAGCACTGGTCGGGCAAGAAAAAGTTTCAAGACACCAGTTATTTGCGTCGAGAATTGACTGGTGTTTGCTTCGAAGAATAATGAGTTTTATGGACGCGGAATTGATTTTATGCAGGAACATTGGCAGAATTGGATTTGGGCGGACAGAGAATACTTCAAATAATATTATTTGATACTTTTGATTACTTGTAAAAATAAGTTTTTGAATTTTGTAAGCAAATGCGAAACCGTTGAGACAATGCAGTTAGAATTGGCTGGTTCGGTGAAATGGTATCAAAAATCAGGCAATAAATACCTCATTTTGTATTATTTTTTTTCTCATTCCTCACTACTAAGAAAGCACTTGTCTGAAACATGTATGGACTCCTACAACTATACCTTTATTTCAAGTGCTTTGTTTAGACCACGCTCAAATTTCAATATATCCTCTAATTATTATTTGAGCCAACTTGTCATGTGCTGTGGTAAGGGCTCTTGTACAGCCCGATACACGTGTTTCGTCCTTACAGACTCGTCAGCCGGGCAGATCCCGTCGTCTGTCGATCTTTTTATAGTCAATTCTCTCGGGAGCATTACACTCCTTATATAGAGTCATCGACGACGTACGCTTACCCTTACCAGACCACATGACAAGTTGGCTAAATGTAATGAAAGGATATATTGAAATTTGAGCGTGGTCTAAACAAAGCACTCGAAATAAAGGTATTACCATGATAAAAGTACCAGCCAATGAGCAATCGAGTGCACAACACTCTGGCTTAGGTGAAGGCTTCACTTGACATAGAGTGTAAAGCGTACGTCGTCGATGACTCTCTATAAGGAGTGTAAGGCTCCCGAGAGAACTGACTATAAAAAGATCGACAGACGACGGGTTCTGCCCGGCTGACGAGTCTGTAAGGACGAAACACGTGTATCGGGCTGTGCAAGAGCCCTTACCAGAAAACATGACTCCTACAACTGTTTGTGCGGAAGATGATGAGATGAGGAGATCACTATATTCGGAGCGGCGAATAGCCATATCGATTGGGTACGAAAAAACAACCGCTAACGTTAGATCGAAAAATAACGAAAAGCCTCGCAACAAAAACATCAATGTGACATATCTTGACAGTAAATTGCTGTTGAACTACCTTTCATAAAAGATGAAGTAAGCGTCGCTGTTGCAAGTTGCCCACAAAACGGTAGTCCAGGAAATAGTGTAAGAATTAAGAAATTCGCTCTAAGACGTTACGTCGTTAATTGGTTCGTAACTTTTTGTATGACCGTCTATGTAGCACAAGGGGTTGCTTGGCATGTTTCAACGGTAGTTACGAGGACTGCATGAGCATAGGTACAATAAGCCTTGTAAAAAAATACGGTGACGAATACATAGGCAGATGACCTCATATCTGTATGAAGGACACCTAAATAATGTTAAATAAAGATCCAAACAAATCTCTAAGTGCACACTGATTGCGAAGGATTAATTATGACGACTTTTTGGGCAGTAGTTATATTTTCAGGGCACAAATTGATAACATCGGCGCGAAAAATCCTCGAAGGATTGAAGCCTCCTGGATTAATTTTATGTTCCCACAAATATATACAATGAGGAGAATGCCTTAAACTAAACAGTAGACGGAACCTTATTTCAGATTGAATTTGTAGTCTGGCTGTGAGATGACGCCGTTGTTCGATTAGACCTAGTGATACGGAAGGGTTAATGCGTCGTCTCCGCAAAAACTTATGTAATTCCTAGACTAGATGACACGGTCAGTTTTTTTTATTTTTTCACTAAGACTATGCAAAATAAGTAAGTAACGTTACATTGAATAATACGTGCAGGCTCTGAAGGTGTACTTGTCAAAACGTCAGCCACTAATAGTCAAGAATATCCATCCTTCGTCATAAGTACAATAGATCGATTAAGTAGTGTACCAACTTCGCAAAAGCTGAAAATAAGGAATAGTTCTTAAACTAAGCAGAGATATACCTATCTTTCTGAAAGGAATATGCTCAAGAGTAAGTTATATACTTGATAGGATTTGCAACACATGAACTGTACATAACCTTGGGCATAATTTACGTTTCCTGGCATTTGCGGCGTTGCCAACTTTTGCGCCGTTTGACCTATCTAATCCACCGTTCGATTAACGGCCACATGCTTCTAAAAATAATGAATACGGCTCCGTTTGAAAGAACACTTAGGCAACAGAGTTAGAACTGATTTGAAAACACCACTAAGTACGGTAGGGCAAAGGCGCCTAAGAATTTTGAAGGTGAAGGAACCGTCCTCGAGCAAACATTATTTTGAAAGATGAGTGTGCGGTTATCATGCGTGATTTCGCATGACTTCTGAGATTAATCTTTGTGAATCCCAGACGAACACATACCCCGCCCACGTAAACTCAGTGCAGCTAGTCTCTCTATTGACTAGTGGACTAGAAAACAACAAGTGCGATAAGTCTTCAATAAAATCTGATTTCTACACTAATCAGCTTTCACGCTTTCGCCAGAGTTTTATCTATCTGGCTATGAAAATAACAATTATGTGGATTGGGGTCAAGAGTTTCCTGTGGACGGCCCAAGCGTGACTGTTCCTCCACCAGCTTTGAACTTTATGAACCACTTCTTAGCCGTCCTGTCGCAACCGTATCAGTGCCCCAAGCTCAGTTAATTTTGCGCGTCGCTTCACTAGCAGTTTCCCCTACGCGCTATTCGTGTATGAATAGCAAGCGAATTTGATCCTAAAACAGATCCATTTTAAAGCAACTATAGGCAGTTGCTTACCAAAATGTTCGGAAGAAAATGCACAGGTGAACGATAACAAAATCATGTAAGTTAACGAATTTGATGTTCATTGGTCTAATTCCATAACTTATGGAACAACCTGAAATCAGAACTTGGATGCTATATTACGTTTAAACTTTGAGGACAGCGAAATTATAGAGACGTTAGTCATCAATTTCGGGTGAGAATACCAACTATTCGCCTGTTCTCGTAAAAAAGAAGTTGAATCTACAGCATATGACATTTGTCTCTTCATTGATATTCTAACATTTACTCCATTTTAACATTAAATTTGGAAAAGTTACCAACTTCACGCGTGGTTTTCTTTTCAAAATAGAAGCTGTCTATACTACATCTGACACATAGTGAAGTTTCTTAATGACATCTCAGCCAATTAGCAATGATGAGAATTACCATCTGCAACAATACAATATCAGTTTTGATAGAACACTACAAAACTGTCCCTACTCTGCCTGCCACGCGAAAATTAAACATGATACCTTTGGAAATGAATGTGCTCCAGTCTGTTTTCAGCACATACTGAAGGTTACTTAACCGCCTGTTGGTGAGTTGTTGGCACATCATGTTAACAGCTCGGGCGTGAGCCAGTGTGCTGCTGACAAGTCACATTAGCTGCACAAGCACGACGAAATGTATCGTGAGCACTGCAGATTGGTTGCGTATTTGGCGGCCATACTATTGTGGGTACAACAGATTAGCTTCTTAACTATGTGCCAGCCAGCAGTAAGCGCATGACATTTACTGATTAGCCGCTAGTCAATGATTTGTGAGCATTAACATTAGCTCCTTGACAACGAGGAATCGTGTCGTGAACGCGAAATGATGTGAGCACAAGAGGATGTTCATTTACTTATCTACGAGTCTGCTGTAAGCATTTCATATTGGCTAGTTGATTAAGGTGGAACGGATTGTTAACAAAGCACGTTGGATGCTTGAGAGCGAGTCACTGACTTGAGTCCACTACACATCTGCTGCTTACCTGCAAGGCAGTTTGCTGCGATTACGGCTCATTGGCTACTTAACTACGAATCGCTGTCTTTTGAACACGGCATAAAGGCTGCTTGATCGTGTGTCGGTGTGCTACTGTTGCAGTGCATCTACATATGCTTTTTCTTATATACATTGATCAAGTTATTTCCTACTTTGATCTACGTTTATTTATTGGTCTGCTGGATGTAAAGATCACGGCAGAATCTAGGTGAACAGAAAGTATGATCTGTGTATCACATGTTCTGGAATAGGTGTGACTCTAAGCGGAAAACTTTTTCCTCGCATACAGATTTAACGTGGAAAAAGCTACATATCATCCTAGCCATTGTTTCTTCAATGTGCAGGTGTTGAAGCAGCTTGTCTCACTCATCGCATACCATCTAATCTGTGTTCTTTGAATGAACATGTTTATACAAGGTGTGAAAAATGATTTAATGCTATCTCAATCTAAGCACAAATTCACAAATCCTCTATCGAGTAAAACTATTTTCTCAATGTAAACTCGCAGCAAGAGGCGCACAGTGAAGTTTTCGCGTCAAATCTATTCATTTTTCACTGGAAAGCATAATGAAATTGTCAACTGATACGGAAAGTACACCATTAGTGGTCAAATCCAACAAAGCCTTCTTGCGCGAAAGACATCATCATTCACTGAATGTTTCATGACTTCTTACGCATTACGACACTATCTGTAATTTCTCCTCCATTTATTCAAAATCAAATGATCAACAACTTGTGGCATGTCGGATTTGCAGTGTGAGATTGAGCGCTCTTCTAGAGAAGAGCGACTCATTTCAAACGCTCCTCTTGCTCTTGCTGCTGCCAACCTCCGAAGATGTCCACCGCTGACCAGGATTGATTGTCTCCTTGACGTCGAGCACTTTCCTTGACGGCGTGCCCTGCCAATCCCAGAATACCGTGAGAATAATCTTGTGAGCATACATGAGATGCCGAAGAGTGGGGTGTCCAACCGAGCATCAGTTTGCGTCGCCTATTTCATGTGAATTGAAAGCATTGGTATGAAGTTGTAACTGTCTTAGTAGAGCATTTTCTAACATACCATAGCTTTTCGCATTCACTCGACTCGAAACTGAAGGAAAAATGAATCGAAGCTGAGGCGAGAAAAATTACGGGACAACCTCGTATTGAGTATCTCTTAGACAGAGACGATGTCGAAAAAGCTTATAGATGGAAGAGAAAATTATTCTTCTGATTAGAAGTCAACAAATGAAAAATCGATGTCATTCGCTGGACAGGAAGTTTTCATAGGAGTGTTGATAATCATTCAAAAGCTGACACTTAAGACTACAGCCCCACATCGCCTTTTTCTCAAAAATACCCTTTTGTTTACTCGGTTTTGCCTTTATTTTTATCACGCGTATAATTCACCGTAATCCGACAAAAATATTAGTGCGTGGAGAAATTCTCATAGTATCTTAATCAGTCGTTTCATCTAGAGCTTCTGTCGAAGCAGAGAAATAATTCCCAACTGAATAACAAAACAGCGATCGTCCCGGTTTGTCTCGCCTATGCCACGCCACTGTTACGGCCTTTGCTCTGTCGATTAGCCTGTAAACAAAGTTACCAAAAATGGGAAACTCGATCTTATTTTACGTGCTAAACCGTATTTCCAGAAAATAAGCACATCGCTAAAATCAGAAAACATTACTCTATCAGACGATTACTGGTAGTCTAAAGAAAAAGCTCTATAAGGCGAGGTTCAAGCACAATCATAAACCAGAGCAGATCAGAAGATCGAAAGAGCTTTTCAAAAAGCATACACATTTTGAGTTCTTTGAAGCTTGTGCTATGGTTTGAGTATTAGAATTCTAAGAAAGGAGATCTGTTCAGAGAAACACAAGCGCGATAAATAAGAAGTAAGCTCGTGATTTTACGGAACATCTCGTTATTTTGAATGTTACTCGAATAGTTACAAACATCATATGAAAAGTTCTTCTCCAACGAATGAGCTCGATTTTTCATTTGTTCCCTAGTAATAAGAAAGAACCGAAAAAATACACATGCACTAATCTGTGCTAAATTTCACCTCGTATAAAAGTCACTCTGCTGAGCCAATTCAGATCGTTGATTTTTGTTGAAAGTAAAGCGTCCTTCGCTTATTTTCACTACGAAATATTCCCGAACTTTCAAGGAGGCTTTGAAGCCGCATAATATCAACTGGATCTGCTAGCGATCCTAGTGGATTTCTCAACACATATTTATGTGTAATCATCCATTTTGTAGTTCCACACTATGGACGACGATAACACGAGGAAGAATTAAGAGGAAAGTAGGCTAGCATTCTATGACTGCTGTGAAGTAATCGGACATCTACATAGTGGAATATTTCAATTACGAATAGCCTTCACTATAAGAAGATGCTCCTTTTCAACTTTGTTGTTAGTGAAACATGATCCAATCAAGTTTGAGAAGCTGCATGTTTATTGATTATTCGCAACATTTCATGCACGACCAATACAGAGTCCTTCTGTCGGAGTGCACTGCTCTTCTGCTGCACACTTTGAGCACGGCCGACCAATTTCGTAAATCTTACTTTCAAACCGATTTCCTCTGAAAACTGCAGTTTTAGAGACTTTTTTCTCAAATAAAAGCGGCGAATATGGGGAAAGGTAGACATTATGGCCAACTTACGCGTTCTTGTATTGACACACGACAAGCGTGCTTGAATGACAGTCTTGAATACCACAGCCAACATACCTGGTTCCTTGCCATACCAACTAAAACGTATACAGTAAAAAATCACTGAGACCGATCTCTGCGCCCACATTAAGTGTATATTTGCAAAACAAAAAACACTTTCACTTATTTTTACTTTTGAGTGTTTTCTTAAGACCAAGCTCAATGTTCAACATGTGTGATAATGATTTTTGAGCTATGCATGTGGCCTGCTATAGGGCAACTAGTAGGGTCCGACACATGTGTTTCAACCTTGACGGTCTCGGAATACCGAGTGGAAGACTCACAAAGTGTGCTGAGTATGTGTTAAAAACTGTTTTTTGTTTCCATTTCAACTGAAATCCACGTTTCGAGACTTCATGGGAACCAAAAGGGTATTTCGTTAATTCATATGCTACTATTCACTTGAATATTCTAAGCTCTAAGCAAGGGCAAGTTCGTGGAAATGTTAACTGTGATAAAGAAAACATTTGTATAACAATAGCCACTCGTTTGATTATAAAGAAAAACAGAGAAGTACTGAACTTGCCGAGGTTAACATAAAGTCGTAGGAATAACGTAATGGAATGCTGCAGAGCTAAGTATTCAAAATCCTTGGAATTTTAGCCTTTCCTAGAATTCACTCGCTCATGAATGATTCCCTAGCAAGAGCAGTCTTTTCTTTGGCAATTTTTGTTCCTGTCGTTTTTTTTTTCGCCTTGGAGACGATATGAATTTCCCTAATTCATGAGCTATTCATATGATTGGTAAATTTCAAAACAGAATTAAATTTCGAAACAAATCTATTTCTCAGAACAGTGGCGTTCCACCTTTTCTTCAACACCCGATTTAGCCATGAATCATATTGCCATTGATGAAACCATAATGAATTTCTCTGCTAGGGGTAAACTGACTAGTCCATTAGCATAAGTCTGCATATATGCTTTATGTCAGTTCTCAAGAATGCAGTTTTCTAGCACGTTGGAGTAACTCCAATGACTCAATAAATCACTTTGTTGACGTACTTCAAAATCGATTAGTTCTTGCCCTACCCTTCTACCTCACCGGCCAGGCAACGATTTCACTGGTGCGATAGACGATGCGAAGTCAGAAGATGAGTCTTCAGGTTGCGGAAGTAGGACTGTAGGATGAGAATCTCGTCTACTTGTCCTCGAACACAGATGTGTACAGAGGACAATCTTTTTCGCTACTCTGGTCATTGTTGCACTTTTGCCTACACACACGAGAATATGCCCAACACATACGCAGGTATGCTTGTGTGTGAGCGGCACGCTTCCTACCCTACGAATAAATTCACAAATTGGGCCATTTGAGACTATCTATCTTGAGTATCATGTCATATTATCGATCATCCTTATCTATCGATTTTTTCATTTTTCTATTTGGCGATGATTAGGTGAAAGACAAAAAATGGTTGAGTTAAGTAAATAACTCATATCGGAACTTTTACGAGCACCAGTGATGTCCTCATTAAATGAATTATATGTGAGAGATAAGCGATAATCAAACGAAGTCATTCACCTGAGTATAATGTCCAATTTGACCTGGACGGTTGAATAATTGCTGGGTGAGGATGTTCGCTCTTCCAACACCGTAATCCTCTAGTTCTTCGAACCAACCTTCTGTGGCCTCAAAATAATCATAGTGAATAGATATAGTTTTCTTTCTCAATGATTCTCTCTTCTCAAACTGCTGTTCGGCTGTTTTCCAGCTATAATAATATGGATGGTAGAGTACATCTTACCATCTCAGCTATAACGCGCTTGTCAAAACCCGGTGTATAGACAATGTAAAGATTTTCGCCAACATTATTTCCTTGTGAATGTGAGAATTGGCAGAATCCTGCATGATTTGTTGCCGACTGTTCAAGTTCGCAACTGTATTTCTGAATAGAATTCATTAGGGAAAGTTAGTCTCATCCATGATGCAGCAATATTGGAACAAAATAAAATCCAAATTTCACACCAATTTAGGCATTGCAGCGGCTTTTGGCGCTCTTTTATCGATTTTATCCACTGCTCGGCCTGTCGCCACAACGGACCTGAAAGGTGGATTCGAACTCTTATTTAATTTGCGTTCATTTCACAGTCATCATGCTCATTGTATGAAAAATAAATACATGTTTGATAGAAAAAATTTTCGAATCTTTTGTACTGCGAAATTTATTGCAGTCACGATTTATGAGGATAAAATCTCCCTCTATTGTAATTTATCTACAAAAAAATACCCATAAGTTTACTGAAGGCGTGGTAGACAAATTATTAGAATAGGGTGAACAATAATTTGATTATGAAATCTATAATCCATGGGAAGAAAACATATACTACCTGAGGTGAATGCGGGAGCCAATTCCCACTGGTTCAGATTTAATTTGATAAAACCCTACATCATATGTCGTGCAAATCTCAAGACTTTTCCTTTCGATCGTTTTTGTAAATCCATTATACGCAAAAGTTGGGCTTCGTATGCGTAAAGGCCTGCCATATGAGTAATGTTTTTTGGGTTCACTACATGCAGCTGCTGAACAAAAGTTCGATATTTAGCAGGTCTTTTGAGTGCCATTTCATGACCTTTCAATTACTGAACGACTTTACTATAATTGTGTTAACCGTGTTACACTGAGATGTGCGCAGTTTTTGGAGGCTATAGTCACTGACGTATATAAAGAGACGAAGCGAATGAAATAAGTGACGAATCAGATAATACTCTCTATTAATCTATTTATCAACTCAGTACAAACCTATAAAAGTTGTGCATATCTAGGAAGTCATTTCGTACTGCATCGGTCATTACTCCGTTACTTCCACAAATCTGAGATGCTCCACTATCTAAAAACTTTCGTCAAACTAATACGAGAAAGATAAAATAATCATGTCATAGCGTCTGACAACGCTTTATCCATATGGCTCATTTGAAATATTGAGTACTGATGTAATACATAGCATTAATTTGTCTTCATTGGATTGCAAAAGCGTCGCAGCTTCATTATCAGCTGACGCTGTTAGTGTGCAGTTCTGTTGTATTCTTACCTGCTTGTTCTTTCGGCCGGACGCATAGTCCGTCTTCACATCTTGAATTGGGGAAAATAGTGCAATCGCTATTAACTCGGCAGTACTTTCCGTTACGCCACATGATAGAGTTGCTCATGTAACCACTAAATATCAGTTCATGATGGTTATGATTTACGAAGAATGGAATACGGTACATGAGCGTATTGAGACTAAAAACCAACAGTCGCTTGTAGACGCATAGTACTTGTAATTTAGAGAAAGAAGGATCCGCGCAGATTACATGGGCACATCCAAGTTCAGTGTTTTTATAGTGGGCCATCTGAAAATCGTCATTCAGAGTGCTTGATAACAATTTCAATGCCAATTTAAAACTCACATTTGAAAATTCAAACAATGAAGGATCATATTTGTTGTCTCGATGTACGTAAGAGTTCTTCACTTTGCCCCACCATTTATCAAGTGCTTGTTTGATGTGCTTTTTCACGTCAAATGTTGTTACTCCATAACTACCATAGAATCTGAAAATTCAGAGACTGAGAGAGACGCGCGCATCATCGGTTATTAAGTAATGGCGCTAAAGTTTGCAAACATAATGTAAGACTTGAACTGAGCTGAAAATCGCGAATAAAATGATTACGAGAGCTCTCTGTCAAAGCGTTCGAATAGCTCATTACTACGCCCTCATGTAATATGTAAACCTCATGCTTTTGTGCATCAGCACTAGCTTGTTTTCACAAAATTACAATAGATCTCCGTCGTTCAGGATGGTACGGCATGAACCGTAGCTTAATTGTGGTTGTTCTCACTAATTTTGAGCAACGAAAAAAAAGCTCACATTCACTGCATTTTCTATCCATTCAAGGTCATTAGTTAGCTAGTATTAATGCTTCATTGTTCTATAGGTCACTCACGTCTCTCTGTTTTGTCCATATGATCGGTGACGTGTAAAGTCGTAACCACAACCTTGTGCAAGCTCTTTTGCTATCTTTTCTAACTCGCAGCTCCAGCTCTGAAAAAAGGCACACCTGCGAAAGTTGTAGGATCAAAAGCTGAAGCGAACTACCAATTTGTAGATGTTTTTTGCTGGTCCAAGTCGGCGATTAAGATCACGCTCTTTCCCTTTTGCCAGTCGTGATCGCGCATCATTATGGTACTTCAAATACAAGTCACGCATTTCATCGGTGTTATCTCCATCCGGACACACTGAAAGGAATTTCAGTGCTGAGAACATTTTTTACACTGGTTGTTTGAATGAAACTCACTTTCTGCGTTCAAGACTACGAAGACGTAGGTCTGAAAGTATTTACTATTATTGAGATTGTCATTTCTCAGATAAATATATGAAAAAATGTTCATTTGCAGTATATTAATTTTATTCGAAAGTACTGAGTTTATGTTAGCCATCTTTAATTGATATAATGCAAAAAGCTTTTGAATGAGTCGTGTTATCCGGGAATGTTGACTGCTATCCAAAATTGTGAATTTTAGGCGCGAGTCGAATGCACCTATAACAAGGGCGCGTGCTACCACTACACCACCGAGGCCACCGTTCTCATTTCTGCGATTTAAGGTATCGAAACTGTGAGCTAATCTACGGTCAGCGGGTTCGGATGGTAAGTAGATTTTAGCATTTAATCCAGCTGAACCTACAGCTATTTTATACCTATACCTGTATACATATATATACTATACATATATATTGTGAATGTTTATTATTTCACGTATACATGTACACTACGAGAATTCTTTACTTCACCGCTTATATATGAATGCTATGATGTTCAAATTCTATTCTCATAAAGCTCCAGTTTTACATAACACTCAGCATTACTGAAAACGCAGTCATAAGAGCATAGCACTCCTTTAATGAAGAGCTGTGAAAAGTTATGCCAGAGTTTTTCTTTAGTATCCAAACATGCATGAACCAACGCAACGTATGATAACTGATGGTCATAAGCGAAACTTAGTTTCGAAACATTGAACCTTCAGAAGATGTCAAAGCATATTCTGTCTACGTGGAACGGTCCTTGATTTTATGTAGTTACGAAAAACTATGATGCTTGGTCAGATATGGTCTTGTGAACATGTAGGTGCACGAGTAATTGTGAATAATAATTTTGGAACATACCGTAATCAGAAGCCAGAGCGGTACCATTTTTGGAGTGATAATTTCATGCATCAGCTGTCCCTTTTATGCGACTTTTGAGTGCTTTTTTGCTGTTCAATCGATTTTATGACTGAGCCAACAAAGAATAGTTTTGTTTTGTATGGTTGATAATATTTCCTATTTTCCACCTAGTCGTATTATTGCGTGAATGTACCTTGCATGCACTTTCGGGATACACACCGACCGATATCGGTTGACGTAAATTTTTCCTACAATCAACCAAATTGGCCAAAATGATTTGTTAACCTTAGCTTCTTTTTAATCTCAATTCATGCTCCAGAAAGGCGAGAAAATTTCACTCTGTGGAGCTTTACCGATTACTATTAGCAGGACAGTCGAAGCTCCTAGTAGAGAATCTGTGTGGCTCTTAAATGTTCTCTTCATGATTTTATATCAATCATTCGCTTTTGCTGGCGTCACAACATTTTCTTCTCTCCACAGCTCAGAGCTGAAGTGGTAATTTTAAACACGCTCTTTTATAGACCTTACTCAGACAATGATTTATTTCTTCTTATTTATTGCTCGGCGTCAATCCCTTTATAGAGGAGTATAGCCTCAAGTGATCGCCTGAACCGACGACAGTGCTATTGATGAATCCGGGTGGGACGAAATAGGCGTCTGTATAGCACTTGGACCTTGATCGCTCAAAACATATTACTTCTTTAGGCTATTAAAACCTAAAAAAAGAGTCTAACAATTCAGCAAATGCAGCAGAGGATGCCTTCACATGCAGGTTCTTGTGAGTCTGTAACTTGCCTTGATATTAGGCTATTCTGTTTTACAGTCCACTCAGTTGAACACCATGAACGTTAGAGCCATTTGCGCCTTCTTACACGTAGTTACGTTTTGAATGCATTTCTTTATGTGCTAGTAAGCAGTAGTCTCACCCATTCTACATCGCGGTCACACCCGCTTCATAATCAGCATGAGCAACTTAGTAAGGTCAAATTCTCAATGCTTTTCTCTTCGCTCAACTCCTAGAAAAAAGACTCAACATGTCAGCTGCTTACGTTATTCGAGCACAAACGTTTCAAAGACTTACATCACCATCACTGCACAAGCTGTTTGTAAGCGTGTTATTGTGAAATACATGTCAGAAGTTTTTCTTCCGTTTCCTCACTTAGCCATCGTCTTTGTTGTTCTTATGCAGATCTTCATTACCTCGAAAATGAAATGTTTTCATGAATATTGAGTTTTCAATTGTGAAAGCGGCAAGTCATTTCGCAGGTGGATAATTATCTTCAAAGGTGAACATTTGTAGGAGTAGATTGGTGCGATCTTTCTCACTCTCTAGACATGCCTTTCGACAGGGCAGCAGTGCATTGGCGTACTCTTGAAGGAAAGCAGTAGATTTTTTTCCAAATAAAATACCACTATTAAAGACAAATTTTTGACATGTACTTCAAATAAGAGCTCATTCAGTCATTGCAAGCCATTAAATTTTTTGTGCTCAAATAATCTAAGCAACCGACATGTTTTGTCGTTTTTCCAGATGTGAGTTGAGTAGAGACACCACAGATGTTGTTTAAGTCCTTTGATATTTTTACACCTACTTTATTACGATCTGAAACAAAAGTCCCGATAAATGCTTAATGCGGTTTATGAGATAGATGTGATTCCGATCTGTAAAACGGATTATATCTCAAGTACAGATATATATATGATGGTGACCTCATTGTGAATGCTATTAGCCTGCGAGCGATTCTAAAATAATCAAACAACATGCGCGCTAATAGTTCATTGAACATTTCGCTTTCATTGTTCAAATACCGTATGACCATTTCAAAACATATATTTTTGAATGTTTAATGATATTACTGAAAGAGAAAACGTATTCCATATCGTGATTTCGTAAAAAAAAGCCCAAAATGATGACTTACATAAACGTTTGTGTTGAAAAACTTTTCCAGATTTTCATCACATGATGAATTATAGAAACGCGTGAGGCTGGATCCAGAGATTTGAGTCTTCTTCGAAGCTATGAAGTCTAGTGCGGAGATGATGAAGAAGATGATCATCATAGAAAACCTGATGAAAATAATTCTGTCTGCCACGGGTGACTGTGGTCAGCGATTACACTGTTTTTCATGGACTGAACCACGTACGCGGCAACAACAAACATTAGTAGAAGTTGCTTTAATGTGAAGGCTGTCACTTCAGAGTCAAGCAGTAAAGAGAAGAGATTATTCAGAACAAGCAAAACCGAAGAATAGATGTAATTCTATGCACATGATCTTTTATAACCACGTTACGGCTTCTCTTTTAATAACTCCGACTTCTTTGCTCTCAGGAACCGACGTAAGCTCTTAAGGGTAATTTTTCAGAGCATTTTTGAAACATTGATTGGAGTAAAAATTGCACTAAGGATCACAAATCATGCTGACAATTTAGTGGGTTGTAGAGGAAGATTTCACGCCGACCCACATTGATAGGTGAGCACTAAAAAGATGCATTGGAGGTTATATTCACTTATAATATGACTATGTAAAAATTAGGGATTGTTTTCCAGCCGATCAAGATGAAATCGTTCTTGTTAGTTTGATACTGAAGTTGATTGAAAAACAAAGGTAGCTGGCAAAAGTGCAATTCAGAGTTGCAGCAGAATTGATGTAATAAAAGTTATTCCAAAATAGCTACCGCTCAGGATTCTGATTACAGTATGTCATGAAACTACTGTTCATAATTGATCGACTCATGCATCTTCGCGAACCTATTTTTTACCAAAACTATTAGCTTCATCGAGACTTATAATACTGAGGACTGCTACAGATACATAGAATATGAATTGGCCTGACATGGACATCGTGACATTAACCTTTACTTTTGACGACGATTAGATTTTGTTTTTTTACACGTGATTGAATATCAAGGAGAAAGTTCTGGCATAAATCTACAAGAACTCTTTATTATAACACTTTTATAGGAATGTTACCTTCATCTAACTACGTATCCAGAAGCACTGAGTATTGTCCAAAACTGTAAATCTGAGGCGGGTTTTTTTAGTATAATGTTGTAAGGTCATAACATTGTTATATGACCTGCAAAACAAAGAATTTTTGTTGTATTATATATATATATATACATATATGTATATATATATATATAAACGTATGCATATACACGTGTATATATATATATATATATACATTTATATTCCTTGTACGGAAAAAGTTCTGCCCTCCTTCAGACAAGCCAGCATCAGCGATCAAACGAATCATCCGGAGAGCCATTGAAAGCCGTTCTTCTTTCATATCTCGTTCAGAAAGTGAACAAGAGAGGCGCAACTTCGACATTTTTGTCAATGTTTCGGGTGCTTCGCTCGCTGATATCGAGTCATTTACAATTTTCGCCTCAAACGCTCCGGATTTTGTTTAATCTGGCAACGGATATTCCGAATGCTTTTAGACGCAGTGGATGGACGCTTTTTGAGAACGATTCTCAAACTTCTCGTTTCGAGCGTTTTCTTAGGACCACGCTCGAATTTTGAAATATCGCGTAATTATTATTTGAGTTCACATGTCATGTGGTCTGTTAGATGGGCTGACTTATAGAGCCCGATACACGTGTTTCAACCTTGACGGTCTCACCAGTTTGACGGTACCCTTCGTCTTTAGCCAATCCTCTTGGGCGCTCAGTCCCTTATACTAAGAGTAAGAGACGACGAACATTTTACATTGTCTGTGAAGTGAAATTATCGCCGATTAGACAGTGTTGCACACTTGACTGCTCTTGGCTGGAGCCGTCACTATATGACACCTTTCTTTTTGAGTGTTTTCTTGAGACCACGCTCAAATCTCAACATATCTCATAATTATTGTTTGGATTCACAGACCTTTCAGTCTCTACGAAACGTTTCACGGCTTCTTGCAGTAAAACTAGTTATTTTAACAATGTTGACTTCTTTCATTCCCGCCCTTTGCAACTCAACAACTGTGATGCGTTGATTTTTACGATTTATAATTCCAGGACAACTGAAAATAAGCAAAGAAATGAAAGACATTTTATACTATTGAGCAAAGAGCTCATTAAAGGTATCAAAATTCATGGAAAGATGCTATGCTTTTGCGAAAATTGTCTAAATACAAAACTGACGGTTTTTCAGCACCCTGAATATATAGAATATATCATTGGGTAAAAAAGTTCACTCAAACAAAACTACTTCACTCTAAATGAATAAATTTTACATATGTTTACTTAAAAGCTTACGCTCACAATAAAACATTTGTTCCAAGATTCACGCTAAAAGAAATTGTGTTAACGAAAATCTCTACTTATCTTGATTAGCTGACGCGAGGTTGGTAAATTAGTCGTAGAAGTTCGGCTGACGTTTCAGCGACGAGCCTACTATATAGTCTGTAGGAGACTAATACTGCATACGCCCAGGCTCTGAAGAAGGCGGGTCGCCGAAACGTCAGCCGAACTTCTACGACCAATTTACCAACCTCGCGTCAGCTAATCGAAATAAGTTTTTTCGATTTTCTTATAACAATTAATTATGCCGAGGTTTATAGAAAGTCGAACTTTTGAAAATCTCTACATTGTCTACGGGTTGCGTAAAAACTTCTGTCAATTTTGTACTTTGTTAGTCAAGTAATAATGAAAGGATCTATTATGATTTGAGCGTGGTCTTAACAAAACACTAGAAACAAGGGTATTTTGTTAGTATTAGCACTGATATTTCTTTTATTATAACTAATCATTTTATTGAACTCTTTATGCAACTTTAGTCCAGAATCCTCTTTTGATTTGTCCATTTTCAGGTGTACCCAAGTTGTGATTCGCAGAAATCAACGTGACGCAGTATTTAATTTGCACAAGATTTTGTTTCTCATATATACCTAAGCGAATTGAGTGGTGAGCAAAAATACAACCTCAGACGAGAGTAGAACACGCATTTCATCCATACGGGGACTCGGGCCTCCCCTTGTATACTGCCAAAGCACATTTACGTCACCACTCACTCTTCATCATCTCCATGTTAGCTATCAGCCACCAACCCTTAACAGGTTTGCTCGGGTATGCGATTTCGCTTTATGAACCCACTTGAGCTGACAGTCACTGTTGGATATGATACTCGAAAGTTATATTATTCTTACTGCTTTCGCCGGTTTATGGTGTTTCGTATATACCTAAGGGAATTGAGTAGTAAGCAAAAATACGGAGCAAGTAGCGCAAACGTGCCTCGGTGGTGCAGGGTTGCTGAACAATATTTTAGTGTGCCAGTGAACAATACATTTTTTAATTAGTGCTAGTTCAAAAAATGCTAAATGGTTGCATCTCTGAGAAATAGAATGGGAAAGATATGCAGGCAATTGAGTGGTCAGTTTATCCCTGACAGCAAAATTCTTCGTGTTTTCATCAATGGCAACATGATCAACGACTAGATCAGGTGTAGAAAAAAACTGTTACAGCATTCTTCCTTGTTTCTAAAATAACCAATCAAATGAATGTTCACGCATTGACGAAAAAATCCATGTCGTCTTCAAAGCAAATGAAGCTGCAATAACAAAAATGACAAATGCAGATCAGGTTTGACCGCGATTCTTCATGGACGAGTACATTCAGAAGTGTGCTATTAGGTCTTCGCATAAGCTTTGACCCTAGAGCACTAAACACCAGATTTATTAACTAGAATAGTTGAATTGCTCAAGAACACTATGTCAAATATGCGCACTCAGCCTGAATATTCTGCCACTTCTCAAGCAACAAGTCAATACCGTTTCGTGCAGAATTTTCTGAGTCTTCTGTTGGTACCAAGTTGGTTCATAGTTGTCGCTTCATGATCGCTCAATAAAGCCTTTATCGCAATACGCTCTTTTACGACTACGAATTGGGACGCGGTGCACAGACCGTTTTTAGAAACATCAACCGTGTAAATGCTCAAGGACTTGTGTTCAGGCGAATAGCGTTTCGGCTCTTGGCTGAATTTGGCGCCGGCAATACCAACTTGAAGGATGAGCTGCGTTCCAGACATCCGCCCACTGACGAAATTGACCGACCTACGAGCTGCGAGTTGCTGGATCATCCGCCATATAGTCCGATTCATCTTCGTGGCTATCACCTCTTTCGGTGGCTCGAGCACTTCTTGAGCAGAATAAAGTTTTGAGACATCAATCATTTGCGTGCAGGATTGAGAGCTTTCATTGAATTCACGAAGCTGTATTCTATGAGTGCACATTGATTTGTTGTTTGAGAGATGGCAGGAATGTGTTCGGGCTGATGGCGCAAAATCAATAGTGTTATAAAAAAGTTTTGATTACTTCTGTTAAAGACTCAATGTTTACCATTTTAGTGCCATAACTTTTGAGAAGACCTTAAAAATCCTATTAATTTTGAATGTACTTTTCGTTTATAAGGAGATAAATAAATATTCAACCTCCATCGCTTTACAAGAATTTTTCGTAGAGTAGGTTAGTAATCATTCAGATGTTTAAATTTTCGGTTACAGCCCTTCGCAGCCGTTTTTCTAAACACCTTTCAGAGAGCTGCAAAGTTCGAAATATAAAGAAGTTTTAGATCGCCCATCGTCTTCATTTTAATCACGCGTGTAATTCGCCGCAAGCACAAAAATCATTTGAGCGTGTAGAGAAAAGTTCGTAGTATCTGAATCAATCGCTTTACATAGAGTTTCTTTCAGAGCTGAGTAAAAACTCCTAAGTGAAAAACAAGTTGTACCCCACATGTCTATGCTGTCAAGTCATCACTAAACAAACGCGAGGTTGTTCATGGACAACTTCTTTATCACATTTAGCTTGCCAGCGGATTTGACCTTGCATAAAATTTAGAATAATCAAGCTAACGGCAATATACCCGGCGATTTACTTTTATGACGCCAGCAGAAAGATTACGAAACTAGGTTTTGACTGAAATATGAACAAGAAACGGTTTTTCACAAACTAAGCAATTTTATTTGGATCTTCCACCGTGAGGTCCAACTGAACAACGTTCACATGGGTTTATTGCGCTTGTGTCACATGAAAATATCGGTGTGATATCATATGTGAAATGAAGAGTGGCCATTCATTTTATGCCTTGGAAAAGAAAAATCAAGTTTGCCGCCAGTTGTTTCTCCATTTCCAGCGTTCTGATCTGCACAAGATATCGTTGTGACCCAAAGGTTAATCCTTAAGGTACGGCCATAAAGATCGATGCACGCAGCGTGAATTGAG
>JAHQIW010007493.1:0-43374 GCA_019055375.1 Parelaphostrongylus tenuis
CAAGAACGAACCTATAAAAGCAACGCGACATCTAACCTTCTCCAGTTATGACGTCCCTACTTTGGCTTCTTACTGTCTTTTGCGTATTCGCTTCAATATCTTCTCTTGAACGGTTGGTAGTATGTCTTCATTTCTGTCTTCATTTTTACCAAGTGTACAAGTTTCTTTTGACTCCTTAAGATTGTAGAATTTCAGGAGAAAGCGTGGTGATTATGAAAGGCCCAGTTATATAAAGCCACAGCAACCTTACCCAACACGGGCGCCACCAGCACCGCCACCACCACCTTACTATACTCGAAAACCCTACGTACCTCCGACTCGGCCACCACCACCACCGCCGCCACCACCGCCACCACCTCCACCACCACCACCGCCGCCACCACCGCCACCACCTCCACCACCACCACCACCACCACCTCCACGACCCCCACCACAACCTTACATACCTCCAACACTGCCTCCACCACCACCTCCACCACCACCACCGCCACCGCCACCACCACCACCTCCACCACCACCACCACCACCACCACCACCACCACCACCACCACCAACTTATGGGCCGAAAACCAGCTATGTTAGACCTCCTTATGAACGACCACCGTCATATTACGGAACAAAGCATGTTCACAGTGGCTATGGTAGACCTACTCACGTGCAACAACCTTATTGGGGGAAACAAGGGTATAGCAGCTACGGAAGACCAACATTCGTAGACGGCCCTATTCCACGAATTCCTTTCAATGCACAAGAATTCTTCAACGGAGGCTTCGAACGGCCGTTCAGTCCGTTTGCGCATTTGAGACAGAGACAGGTCTTCAATTCCGATCGGCAGCAGGCAGTGGATTTCCAGGAAGTCAAGAGCGTGTGGCCGCATCTTCTCACGTCACTGAAGATCCCTCCTCAAAGAAGACTATCTAAATTGGTTATTACTGCGATTATTGTACTACGTGGAACTTTATTCTTCATTTGTATAATAAAATAAAAGTAACGAACTTTTTATGTGAGGTATACTTAGAAAAACATTTAACACTAAGACAGAATTAATCGTACTTTTGCGTGATAGATTACTTTACTGTGAGAATTTTAGATGCTCTTACATTACAGTTAGTAACAATTCGCACAGATTTCTAAGAACTAGTTTCTATGTCGTTGCAAAAGAAGTTCAAACATTTCATTTGACCACACTACTATGTGTATATGACGCATAAATAGAATAAGTATGAAATTCAAAAAAAAAAAATTCTTGGTCATGACTGATAGCAATGAAGAAAAGAAAATTCCTATGACCAGTGGTTGGATTTAAATCATCCTATATTTAGCAATTATACTTACAGACACTTAAATGATCCGTTTTTACGAGGACGTTTGTGTGCCCCAACATAGTTCCCACAAAGGCTGTTATACCATCCTGGTAAGGAGTTTCTGTTTGAAATCTTGACGTTATCGTGCTAGGGTTTTGCTAAGTCTTTACCACATCCATTTGACGGAAGATATGGATTGAAGAAACATTTTCTATCCTGCAACAAGACTTCCTTAATGCCTGCAGTAGTTTTCTGATATTGCCATATTCCTAACTAATCCTTTGAAAAGAAATATTGAGATCCTTATAGCTTCAACAGGCTCCATTCCGACGATAAATTATCTACGCTACCTACCAAATATCCTAATTTAGCACAAAGAAAGCTTCTGTGGCAAAGTTTAAAAACCTGCGGAAGTCATTGTTCAATCGTCCAAGTAAACAACTTTTTGAACTTCAATTCTGTCGAGTGAATGCCAGAATAAGAGAGATTCACTTCTGAATTGATGTTTTCCTCTAATTCACTGCCACTTAAAGAAAGTTCGCTCAACATTCATGAAGCGATCGAAATCGTTCCATGTTTATGGCAAGCCACTTGCCTCGTACTCGTCCAGGTTATTAGACTTTGTGTCAGCTCAGCCGCAAAGTTGATCTCTCTTATCTAAGAAAAGTGTACCAATAAAATAAAAATGTGACTTTTCTTAAATTCATGCAACTTTCAGAACGCAGATACGTCTATCCCTTTGATGTAGAAAAAACTCTGCCGCTTTGAGTCCAGCTCATCACGAGCGTGACGTCCAAACAATCAAACACGAACATCATATTGTTTTTTTTCCGTTGATCCATTGTCAAATCGCGTGAGACCTATGTAAACTTTAAGCATTGTTTGCCGGTCTCTTAGAAATCGTGCCAAGTCGTCATTCACAATCAAACTCAAGAGCCAACACCCGGCAACTCATCAATGGGGCTTCTGCAAATCCGACTGACGATTGCTTAGCGATCGACTTCTCTTGAACATCTCTCTCTTGGCTTTTCAGTCAATCGATCTCCTTTTTCACAGAATATCTTGAACCGACGCTGAGCTGTCTGAGCTGTGCAAACACCGCAAATTTCCTCACCATACACCTTGCCGATTGGTCGATGAGCTCCAGAAGCGTTGACACCGAGTTTGTAGTGGAAGTGAAGCAGCAGACGAATTTCTTCCTTGGACAATTCCATTCTGAAGGCTGTGCGGACAAATGGTACATTGTCCATTGCGCAAGGAAACGAGCTTTCTGATGAGCTGAAATTTGCAGAAAAAAAAACATGTTAAATCATTTTTTCACGCAATAGGATAGAAACTTTTTTAAAACATATTATGTTCTGCATCTTCCTGCGTTCTTCCGGCTTTTCAATCTTTTATAGTCTGAAGAGAGTTTTTTCATTCGAAATCTAAAATGACAACACCAGCTTCCGCTTACTTTTTGAATGGCTTTTCTCAGAATGGGCTTTGTAGCTCATTTTCTTGTTTCTCTGATAATAATTTGTCAGTTTACAAGTAAATACTCCATTACGGGCACACACCAGTTTCCTATCATGCACGTTCTCGTCGTCAAAATAACATCTTTTTTTTTCAATGATAGCGTGATTGAGTGAAAATTGGTCTTGGGAATGTGAAGGAATTTTAAACTGTTGAACTGAAGGTCATTACACAAAGTCAATTTAAAAAAAAGATAATAAAAAGGAAACAAGTTGTTATTCTAGACGATTGTATAAATAATGGTAGGACAGGTTACTAAACAAGTGTCTACTGTAAGCGAAGTCGTTAAAACATATATGCATTATCTAAGTTTGAGTTATTTGTAAAAGAGAAAAATATTTCGTGAGACGAACGTTCGACTATCTATCGTTACAGTCAAGTTGCAAACAGGTTGACAAAAAAAAGTGACTCATTTAACTGGGTAAATAGTTCAATGACCAATTTTTCCAACAAGGTTACTAAGTGGATAGTGCATTGTCCAAAAGCCAGTTCTTTTAAACTTTGATACAATTTCAACGAACTATGTTGGTGAACGGCGAGGCCATTTTGTTGCAGGAGAATATGGATCAAATAGAGACTGCGGTGTGAAACCAAATGGTTTCTGTTATTATACGAAAGTTCTTGACGAAGTATATTAAGTGGAATGTGAAATCAATTTCACCAAATGTTGTCATATTGCGTACATGATTATGCTGGACTTCACAGTGATATAAACAGCAACAATTTTACCTGAGAGAACTGAGTGAGTGGGCACAAATTTGACCTCAAACGGGAGTTGAACCCTTGTTTCACCCATGACGGGGCGCGTGCTAGAACTTCACCTATTCTGGGCGTGCTGCTACTGTTGTATGGGTGCAATGCGGGTTCAATTCCCTCCTCAGATCAAATTTTTACCTACCAGTCAGTCCTCTGAAGTATACCTGAAAGATCATAGTACTGTGTAATAGCAGGTAAAACAGGAGTTGTTGGATTGATATAGGAAGCAATACTGACAACTACACTATAACCAGCGAATTCGATGCACTGAATGGTGGCTTGAAGTATACAGATTTCCTTTCGTTCACTTTATACTACTCAAGCAAGCTATGTTCTTCATACTCAACACATCATAAACACGCACATTTCTCTGAAAGAGCATCAACACTGATTTGAGTTATCAGAAAGCCACCTCGAGCCATTAACCAGACCATGCGTCTATTCAATCACCTCTGTGACACTCAATGAAGTCAAATATATATGGTACAATCCTCGAAACTTGATCAACGCCGATGAAATTGCAACTTCATCTCTGACATTTATCTTATTTTGCACGTCTTTACATTTGTTTGTGAGGATCCTGTGCTTTCTTTGTTTTCCTGCATAGTCATACAGGTCAATATTCATATACGATATTATATTTTCGGTCGTTATTCGAAGATTTCTCTTCCTCTTCATGAGCGTCGTTGAATGGTGGTTGTCTTCATTCTTCTTGAAAGCACGAGGTAGCTGTGCCAGAGTGTCACCAGGTGTTCGTCACAATCAGTCGCTAGCTTCCCTCTGGCAAGTATGGCTTCAAATCATTGGCTAAACAGGAATGGGAAGCATGTTTGGTAAAGTTCGGGGTCGAACCAATGGCTTGCGCGTAGTAAACGGCGCCACATCTTTTCTGCTATCCACGACGCCTATGCTCACTAACAGTAATGATCCCAATAAGGTATCAAATCCTAGGTTTTCGCTATGCTACTGATCACGCAAGATGGAGGCAACTTTGAATTCACACGTACAACATTGCAACAATATTCTTGAACATAATCTCTTCGCTCTCATCGATGTCACATTTTACATAAAATTCCTTTTGTCTCCGTTGGATAACCAAAGAGGAGGAGCAAGGTTCTAAAAGAAACCAGTTGTGAAATGCTGCTGACGCGCACATTGTTGTAGATCAGGTCAATATTTTTAGCCAAGCAAGATGACAAAATTTCTTCCTGTCGAAAATCCTTCGTTTACAAAAGCGAGACATGAACGCCTAGTAACATCGATTAGCACCAACGAATCCACTTAACTGCTGACAGTGGATTAATCGCGGTTTGCGACAAACTGAATTCTTAAATTTATTGAATCAGTTGACGTCGACTTCGATATCAGAATAGGAAAAGCCAGTAGCGGATGGATCATTTCCTCTACGTATTTGATAAAAGATAAAGGGAGTTCTCGGCGTTGATCAGTTGGTGAAGAGCGTTTTTAATTTTAACTTCGTTTTAGGTGACTTTACAATGACTCGCGGTGGCCTTTACAATGACTGTATCGAGTCAGCGCTGCTCGTCCACTCAGACAAGTCCGAGACCAATTTGGTATCAATTTACCAACTCTCGGAGGGATGGATGGCTTCTTGACTCATGGCCGCTGGTCGATCCATCGACCTACTGCGACGCAAAGCACCTCTAACCACTGGGCCACATGTGTTCTCCTTATATATATATATATATATATATATATATATATATATGTATATACATGTATATATATACGTATATATATACACAAAGAGTGGCAGAAAAAGTTTCATTGCTTTTCTATTTCATCAGTTTTAGCACTAAAACAGTATTTTTTAAATTGATTCTGATAATTCTGGTAGATTTTTTGTTGAATTTTGGTCTTTATATTTACTTTTTTTCAATGATAATTTGTGCTAAACTTCTTAATTGTAAGAATGATCGTATCGCAGTAGTTAAGCTGCGAAACGGGAATGAAAAAGGCTGACATTGTTGAAGTCGACTAATCCAAAACCAACGAGTGCTTTCAAAACCATGAAACTTTTCAAAGATACTAGAGGGATTGGAGACCGTCGCCGACTAGGTCGTTCAAACCAGTGCAAAAACATTTAGAAGATGCGATGCCAGATTCAAAGGATTTCGGAGCATTCGATGAGCAAAATGACTCGGGAACTTTGGAATTAGCAATCTGAGGGTCTGAAACATCGTTTAAAGAAAAGCTGAAGCTGCCCGGCTACATGATCTCTCGTGTGCACATTCTGGGCAAAAGACGGAAGGAAAACGGAATTCAAAGGCTCTCCGAATGTTTTGTTTGATAGCTTATTAGCGTTTGTCGAAGGTGCTCTTTACGTATGGGATCTTTTTCGTTAGACAGCGACAAATGAATGCTCGGCCCCCTTCACTGAGCAAGAACTTTTCATAAGAGCGTTAGCTATCTCTTCAAATCTTAAATCTCAGGCTGAAGCAGCATGTAGCCGTTTTTTGAGAAAAGCCTTTTATGACGCTGTCAAATTCAAAATTAAATTATGCTCACATCAGCCGCATAATTCAAACTATTACTTCGCCAGAAATATAGAAAGCACAATGCACATGAACACGTAGAGAAATCTTTTAGTATCATAGTCTGGAGTTTCATTCAAAGCGAGGATTAATTCCTAATTCAATAACAAAAAAGCTTTCTCACGTGATCCGCGGAAGCGCTAATCGACTGGTGGTCGCAATGAAACCGCGGAGTCAGCCCGGGTCACTGCCCATCACCCACCTCTCCCTGTCCCCCAACCCCACAGATTACCTGAAAAAACTCATGTTCTCGTTTGTGAATCAATAATATTCTCCCTAGTGCACTGCAGAGAAACATCCTTTCCAGTAAATAAACACAGCGCTGGAAAATATAAATCTTACACTGTCGAATGATTTTTTATAGTTTGAAGAAAGAGCTCCGTTTTACGAGAAAATTGCGTGTGTGAAACACAAATGTTTTGCTTCTGCTGAAGCGTATAAAAGGGTCCTCCTGGAAAGCGGGCGGCGAAGCGCGCTAGCCAGAGGTTTAAGTTTGCGAGCTACCGGAAAAGCACTGGCGAATAATTCATAATTCATGGTTGAAACATTGCGCAATCGGCAGATTCGACGTCAAGTTCTCAAGAAGGGTTAGCAGAAGTTCGCAGTAGCAAAAACCAGCGGCCGCGGTCATTTTCTAGCCTCTGTTATGTTCTGAAGCGACAGTTGCGCCACCCGAATGAAGCCGTTGGTCTTCATCAACTCTCAAGGATCAAAGTCAACGCTTCCAGCTCACACAGCAACTTTTACGGGGTGTACTAATGCTTTGGAGTACTTATCTCTTTTGAGCCAACGAATTTATGCTTCAGCAGGACTAAACTTCTGCGTGTTCGATCGGCTAAAATTGTGTCTGTTAAGAACTGTTTGCAGGTCTTTGGGACAAGGACGTTTGGCTGTCAGACTCGTCGATTGCAGCCCAATAGATTAGTCCGTGTGGTCCATAGCGGAGTAAAAAGTCTCGGCTACTCGTTGCACTGCCGTAGACGCGCTTAAAACGGTTTTGACATACTCCTGGGACGAATTTGCAGTGGGAACGTGTGCTAGCATTTTTGAAAAGTTTTGCAAGTCACTTCGTAAACGTCCAGAGGCTAAAAGAGGTGACTCTGAAAATTGGTTGTAGGCTTTTTTGGTTAATGTTAAAATTGTTAATCTAACAGACGTACTTATTCCTTCAATTGTTTTATTCGTTATATATATATATATATATATATATATATATATATATATATATGTATATCATTTGCTTGAGCTCACTATATCAACCTGTATAACCTGTCGTCCCGTTGATCGTCAAGTGACTTGAGCGGGTACCAGCAACACTTCCATTTTTCCCTATCGCGTGCAAGATAGCCCAGTGGGTCGTCCTCGCTCTAAGGATTCGCTGAGCATCATACCTCTCTTCTATAGCTTAAATATATATATATATATAGCTTTCTTTGAGCTCTTTCATTAAATAAATCAATAAATAAATAAATGAATAAATAAATATATATGTGTATATATTGTAACTCGAGCGGTCACCGGCAATATTTCCGTTTTTCCCTATCGCGTGCAAGAGTAGCCTAGAGGGTTCTTCTCGTTCTAAGGATGCGTTGAACTCACATCTCTCTTTTAAGTTTCGGTGAAGAAGTCGGACCATCCAGTCGGTGGTCTTTTTGTGGAGAGCTCGACATCCCGAAAAGTCAGTCGGTGGAAGCTCTCGCTTATCGGTTGTCCTTAATCATTACATGTCTGTTCCACCATATCTCCGATAGCCTGGCGTGTGGAACGGCATCTTTGATATTCGCTCATTGATGTAAATTAGCACTTGTATTCATTCTCCTTTTGCGAGATATTTAATACAGCTAGCATCGACCATTCGAGTGATTTTTTAATAACGCTAAATGAACTTTCTTTCTGCTTACTTAGGGCCCACATTTCTAATCCACACGTCAAAGCACGCATAATCGTTGAGTTAAAAACGTGAGCATGAAAATCGAGTGTTCTTCCCCTCTTCACTCCGTCCTCGATATTACTGAGTGCTTCCCAAGTCGCTCCCTTACTCCCTCTTAACGCATAAGCTAAGTCGTTCATTATATTGACTTGCTGCCCCAGATAGACGTAACCGAAGTGTTTGCAAAATGGTTGTTTCGCTGAGAGTAAACAGGCAATCCAATCTGTTCCTTAGGAGCATCGTTTTTGTGAGAATCAGTCGCTGACCAGTCTTTTCACAGCTCTCGTTCAAATCAGTCAACATTTGTTCCCCACATCTAAAGCTCGATATTATAAGAACGATATGTTTTGTATAGCGAAGACAGTGTATTTGCCGACCATCGATTTTCACCACCTGTTACCCGTTTCTATTTCCACATGACCTTAATGACCTTATGCGCGGCGGTAATGAATGACTTGCGACATAGTATTGCATTGCCGATCCCCTTTTCTTGCATAGGTTGCAATATCCTTATGAAATGGTGCTATTTTGGTTGTGAATTCTCTCTATAGCTCATTAGAAATCGTTACCGACTAATTAGGAATGAAGTGGCTGCTCAGAGCTTCTATGACTACTTTACCTTCATCTGAGGCAAAAGCCTTCTTCGCTTCGATGAAAGTGGAACAGAACGGTCTCTTGTATTCTTGCAAAACTCTGATAAGTCCCGTTATAGCGCGGATGTACTCGACAGCACTGAATCCTTACAAAAGCCCTGCTTGTTGCCATTGCTATTCTTCGTCCAATGTTCTGGTGATCCTATTTAACTCGAGTGTATACACGATAAGCAGTAAGCAGATTGAGCAGTAGTTGCAATGTCGTACAGGTCTCTCTCTTTGAACGATAGTGCGATATTGCTGGTTCACCATTGACTAGGAGTTTTGCATTCTGAAGATAATCAGTGAAGAGCGAAATCAGTGTGTTGATGGGAACTAAAGAGAGGTTCTTGAGAGTTCCGGTCTTATCCTATCTGAATCAAAGTGTTGTTTTTTTCTTCGTCAAAGGATTAGCGTATCGGAGTCTGAAAGGCAGACCCGATGGACAAGAAAACCCGTTATCTTCTAATTCACATGGCGAAACAACATAAATGTTGAAAAGACCTGAGTAGTGATCGTAGATGATTTTTTTCCATTCTCTTTTCAAAAACTTTAACTGCTCCTATTAGGCGTCGAAAATCAATAACCTTGGTTTTGTAAATGACAAAGCTCCGGTGGGCTTCGCGAGTGCTTCTTCTACTGCAGCTTTGACCATTACTGCTGCTCTTCTCTCTTTAAGATCTTCTTTCACCGCTTCTCTGTAGCATTCGAATGTTCGAAGATGGGTTTTCAGTTGCCGCCACAGCCTGCGATTCAACATTGGCGAATTAGCCCAACTATTTTTGGAGGCAAACATTTCTTGGTGACTTTGAGATTCTCGACCATTATAGCGTCAACTTAATGATGTTCGATAAGCTTGTATCCTTGGCAAATGCTATTGATGGTCTCATCTTTCCAAAAGCCGACTAACAAGCTCGAATAAGCCTCCGTTCGTGGCAGTATCGAGGTATCATTGTTCATACTTAGCGACTTTCTCTATTTTCGCAAAGTTGGAGGGTTGCACAAAGGTGACAATGACCTGATTTTGTATAGAACCTTGTATAGGAAGCAATATCGGCTGGGTAGAGTCCTCGATTCACCTAAGATATGTTATTCCATTCAATCTTCATTGAGAGGCTTCCACGTCCACCGTTGTGAGTTGGATTTCTAAAATTATGAGCTACTATGGATGCCTTCGATCATAATAAGTTTGAACAGCTTATCACCAAGCACGTTCCATTTTCACCCAATGTGACGTTCCACAGGTGTTTTTCTAGAGCCAGTTTCTGTAGAAACTTGCTAATGATAACCTTAAAGAATGTGCGGCCTTCTCTAAAGAATTTTCCAAGTCCATGTAAAAAGTTTTGCACTCGTCTTCGCTATAGCTTCATGTTGGCTCGTAGACATCGGAGATGGTCAAAGCAGGCTGCGATCCACATCGTTTTGACCATAACCGTTCGTGTCGTGTTGCTAGTTGTTCGATGTTTTGATGCCCATGGTTGAGCACATTTTGACGACAACATTAACTTCTTCGACGCCTCTACTATAACATGTTCCAAGAAATAGTTGATCTCGTCACGAACGAGTAAGTCATTGTTAGCTCGTCTACGGTAATGCAGAGTGTAGTCGAGACTTTCTGCTCCATCATGGACCACGGAGTAGTCTACTGGGCTGAGATTCGGCAAATTTGCGTCATTGTCCTTGCTTCAAAAAGTTTGGGCAGATGGCAATCGTTGAATGGACTGAATGCGCAGGAGTCCACTCTTGTTGAACAGTAAATGCGTCGGCGCCAAAGAGTTGAGCACTCCAAGGCTTCAGTACACCTCGTAAAACTTGCTGCTGTTAGCTGGCAACGTCGATCTTGATGTTTCTATTGATGTGGACCAACGACGTCTTTTGGTGGCACAAATGCCGAGCCTAACCATGGCAGAGGCCGGAAAATGTTTGCGGCTCATGGTTTTTGCTACTGCGGCCTTCTGCTAAAGTTGACGTAGATTTTGGCAACTGCGGAGTGGTACGTCCGTGAATATATTGTTATCTGTAAAAAGCACCTTCGATAAGCGGGTAAGAGCTATCAAACGAAGCATTCTGCGAGATTTGAAAGCCGTTTTCCTTCCCTTTTTTGTTCAGATAGTAACCAAAAGCGGCCTTGTAGCCGCACAGCTTTAGTTCATTATTAACGAGAGCTTAGAAGCTTCACTCGCCGATCTCTAGCTTCCCGAGCCCTTTTGCGCTTTGAACGCTCTAGAATTTGTTGAAATTGACAGCGGATCTTTCGAATGTTTTCTGGAGTAGACGAGGCCGGCCTTTTCGAAGACATTCCTCGGTTCCTCCAGTCCTTTGGATCACTCCACGTCTCCGTAGACACTTGCTAATTTGTGGCCAGTCGATTTAAACAATGTTGGTCGTTTTCGTTCTCGTCTTGCGCAGTTTCGACACGTTGGTTTTTGCGATTCATAACTAGAGCACAGCTAAAAATAGACAAGCAAATAAAACAGATTCTGGCCCAAAACTGAACAAAGAATCCAGTAAAAATACCAGCATCAGTAGAAAAAATACTATGCCAATGTCTTTAACAGCTTCGCCAGTCGGGCAGGCCCTTTGTCTTTAGCCATTCTTCTCGCAGGCCTACATCCCCCTATATTGAGTAGGCGACAACGTGCAATTTACACGTGCCGTCAAGGCTTTATAAGTTGCCCATAGAAGACCACATGACATGTTGGCTCAAGAGTATTGTCAGATAAATTTAAATATTGTGCGTGGTCTATAGAAAACACTCGAAGCAAACGGTATGCTTTTCATAAATACCGGCAAAGAGCAGTCGAGTGTCAAACACTGCTGCTCTAATGATTTATTTCATTTGATGGCACGTGTAAATGGTACGTCGTCGCCTGCTCTATATTTAGGGTATGTAGGGACCCCCGAGAGGATTAGCTAAAGGCGAGGGTACTGCCCAACTGGCGAGGTTGCCAAGGCTGAAAAATGTATAATGGGCACTATAAGTTGTTCAGGTACTGTTCTAGTATGGAGGCGCCACTTCGATCCCATGTAAAAAACGTATTTCTTGGTCTTCTTCGGTGACAACGACATATTCCTTCTTCAAAAAGGCTGCTCTGAAAGAGCAAAAATAGTACTTTGTTCCACATTGAAAGAGTTCTCGCTGACCAAAGCTTTTCCTTCAGAGTTTCATCAACCAGTGGAGAGATAAAATTTCAAGGATTCCAATGATTTATTTGGTTTGTGATGGACCGACATTACGCTGCTACAGCCAAAAGAAAATTGAGTTTGACAAACAATGGATCACTTCATCTATCCTTTCTTCACTTAGACACATTGGGAAAAACGTATTTTTTGATCGTTTCTGGTGTTTAAATAATCAATCGATAGCTTCAATCAAAGGAATTTGAATGGTGTATGTTTCTAGCGGCCTTCATGATATTGAATGAACTGAGGTGTCTCTAGTTTCGGCCTCGCCTCCCACATTGACCAGTCCCTATCTTTCGGTGGCGGTAGATGTGTGCTTGACTTGTCTCAGATGATTCAAGCACTGAATCGATAGATCGGTAAGCCCTAAAATTCATTTTCTTTGTCATGTATGCTGTCTCTTCGATGCTTATGGAGGTCGAATGTATGACGTATCATTACGAGGTAGCTCAACGCCGGAGGTTTTGATGCCTGTAACTCACATTTTAAATAACAGGTTTATCATAAATTAAACGGCCTTTTTTGGCTCTGGCCACGGTTTCCAATCTGTACTTCGCAGATCCCACGATGGCTTTTAATTCATTGGCTATCGATTTCGATCATTTTCAAGTACTATCGTGGTAATTCAAAATTTTGCAACGCGATAAATCCGACCTGGATGGCAAATAGAGGACCAGGCTTCATTTTGGATTAGCGTTGTCATATTTTTAACGTCCACTAAGTCGTTGGACAACTCTCAGTAGATTTTAAAGTTATCTAGAATGGTTTTCGCAGAGTTAGTGCGCTCTCAAGGTACATAGCGACTATGCTATTTTGGAATAACCTAGTGACTCAGTGCAGACACATGTAATGGACTTAGGAAGCAGATTTATCTAATCGTTGTTTTTCTTCGAATGTCTCATTGATTGCCTGGGTAACTTCGTAAACTTCTCGAAAACCAGTTCACTGCAACACGGAGTGCTCGAATAAAATTTCGTTCTCTGTCACTTAAACTAATGAAGGATTCGAAATAGAGCATTTCTCACTACACCGTGTACATTTCCTAATTAAATGACTTTTTTGAAAAAAATGCTTCTCATCTGCCATAGTAATAAGTTTGTGAAATCGTCCTCATGCGAATGATTAGACTACTGGGTGATTTTGTTTATCAGGATGACAGATTAAATTGCTGGTGAAAGTTTGTTACTGGCGCAATCAGGTTAGTAATAGAAAAGCCTCACATCTGCTAAGTTGCAAGTAGTTTTACAAATGAATTCGGAAAATATGATAAAGCGAACAGTAAAAATTGTAATATTCAGCTCATGAAAATACAACGGTGATGATGAACAAATCGGAATTAATGGTGCTCTCATCGCAAAAGCCATATGTGTACTTTACGTATTTGCAATGTAGAACAACATGAAGGATAAATCAAAGAGGAGAAGGGGAAAAGCACAGGCTACATTAGCGTCTTTGAAGAAAACCACCGGCCAACTATCCGACCCCAAAATCTGCTCGTCTTTTCGAATTGCCGTTCCTCCCGACGCTCTTTCATGCATCAGAGATGCGATTCAGTACTTAAACTACGTCAACAAATCCGCTCACCACTTACAAAACTCTCGAACAGAGTCGTCCAAAATTTAATAGGTACTCACGACGTCGCCGAAGTGTGCACTTCAGATTTCAAAACTTAATTCATCTGTCGGATTCAGGAAAATGCACACTGATATCGAAATTTGGAGAGGCCGGTTATACAATGAGAAGAACTTACGAAGAGATGAACGAAATGAACTGTAGAGTGAACCCTACGAGAGCGCATGCTAACCCTAGAAAAGCCACTCGCCTCAGGCGGACGTATTTGTGACCAACATCAATCAGCTGAACTTTCAACTGTCGATGTATTACAGACCATAGTGTGAGACTTCAATTCGCCACCATGGGCGACGATGGCGAAGCACAGAAACGAACTGAAAATGTGCTGAGTTCAGCACGACTCTTGAAGACGTGCTACTCAGTTGTCTATACACCCAGCATAATGGATTTTAAATTTTATCACCTTTATTATTATTACAGAGAAGTGCGTTATCAAACTTGCGCCTTCAAGAGATCCTTTCATCATTATTTGAGTCAACTTGACATGTGGTCTGGTAAGGGCTCTTGTACAGCCCGATACACGTGTTTCGTCCTTACAAACTCGTCAGCCGGGCAGAACCCGTCGTCTTTCGATCTTTTTATAGTCAGTTCTCTCGGGAGCCTTACACTCCTTATAGAGAGTCATCGAAGACGAACGTTTTACACTCTATATCAAGTGGAATTTTCACCTAACACAGAGTGTTGCGCACTCGATTGCTCTTTGGCAGGTATTTTTATCATAGTTTTACCTTTATTTAAAATAAGTAGCCTTGATAAATAAAAAATTTCACTTGACATAGAGTGTAAAACTTTCGTCTTTGATGACTCTCTATAAAGAGTCTAGGGCTCTCGAGAGAACTGACTATACAAAGATCGAAAGACGACGGGTTCTGCCCGGCTGACGAGTCTGTAAGGACGAAACACGTGTATCGAGCTGTACAAGAGCCCTTACCAAACCACATGACAAGTTGGCTCAAATAATAATGAAAGGATCTATTGAAACTTGCGCCTTCATTTGAAAAATCCACTAAAGAACGAGTTGTCACAATTGCATCGTTCATGCGAAAGAGTGGAAATCCAGAAAAAAAAAAGCCGTTTCGTTCATTATTGAAGAAGACGTCTTTAATTTTCTGGCGCAATATAAACATAATTTTTTTTATCGAGGTAACATTTATAGACGGGTTGCCGACCAGGCATCAACTGAAAGAAAAAAAGACAAGGCAGTAAATACTGTGTGCTTGAGTGAAGCGAAATTTGTTTAGTAACCAAAATGCCAGCATCTGCGCTATGTGCGATCTTTCCTACTTGAATACTTGAACTTGGGCGGCTCATCTTAACTGGTAATGATAGCTCCGGCATGGGAATTTTTCTTATAGAGATGGAAAAATAATGAATAATTGTGTTTTCGATAGTAATGTACTCCTGGACATTTCTACGTAAAGATGAATTCAACACACACACACGCACACATACACACACACACACACACATACACACACACACACACACACACACACACACACACACACACACACGTGCATAAACAACACACGTGCACACATGCACCCTTAAATTCCATTGGGAGACCCTGGGCTTCTGCACTCTGCTCATTTGCTCGTAAATTTTCTCGCAGTAGTTGTCTGCTCTTCTAAGTATGCACCATCAGCGTAGAATAGGCTCTACAAAACTCGATAATTTGAGACTGCAATGTACTTTTCATAGATGTCGACCTCTATCAGAGTGTAGATGGCATTCTGCAACATTTCGGAGCAATTTTTTGGTAACTTTTCATCAAAGCTCTATGGAACCTGTTATTGATAGGTTTGTGGGTACTAAAATGGGTATAGAATATTCTGCTGATTTTGCTCATAGTATTGCTTAGAAAAAAACACAATGTGCTAATTATTCTGTAAGGTTGTTATCGCAATAAAATCAAAGATGAAGCTCTTGTCATCGATCAATTCCTGGAAAATGCGCCATGCGTCCGTCTTCAATTGCTAACTTCGTTTGAGGTGTTGAATGCATATCTGATCTTTACAATGACTCGCGGTGGCCTCCTGCTGTATAGAGTCAGTGCAACTTGTCGCTCAGACAAGTTTGAGCCCAATCTGGCACTAATTTACCGACCTCGCAGGAATGGATGACATGGTGAGACATAAGCGCGAGATAGAACCCTTGACCTTCTACACAACACAGAACGCCTCTAACCACTGCGCCACATGCGCTCATTATCACTGTAAAAGTGATAAAAGTAGACAAGTGCCACAAACACAAAATTTATTGCAAGTGGCTTAATTAAGTGGATATTTGGAGACCTGTAAGGTGTCTTAAAAGCCCATTTGTTCAGCGTTCAACAAATGATTATTGATTTTGAATTACAAATCATATGAATGAATATGAAATTTGTCTATGTATGCATATACACATGTATATATATATATATAAATATATATATCCATACATCACATATGGTATGTTATCATAAAAGAAGGAGGAACCTGCAGTTTGAAAAAGATATTTCAATGTAAGATTACCTTTAGTGAATATTCAGTCCAGTCAAGTTACATTACACAATTTTAGCAGTCTCAATAATACTACGAAAAAGGATGAAGCCGATTTAAACTTGGTTAGAGACTTTCTTAATGTCCTTTTTTTTTATTCAGCTCTTTTAACACGCTCCACATTTTTTAGATGACATGTTATGCGATGATATTACTGTAATAGCACGTGGATGAAAAACGTGCAAAATTTCGGAAACTTCCATGGCCGTGAAGATATGCGTTGGAAACTTTTAGAAGCTGGAATTTTATGAATAAAGGTATTACTTGAAAAAACGAGAAAATTATCGTAATTAATAACCCTCTGTATTCTATTACTCTTCCATTTGAGTGGAGAAAATCATCAGTGTTAAATCAATCTTCAATGTTAAACGTCGTTTAATTATCGTGATGTGATTATCTATCGCTAATGTTTCCTATAAAATCCTCATTCAAATACTAATTATAAACAATGTTGACTTTCGAGTTTCTATTTTTGTTCATAAGCAACTTTGATTACTCTTCTCTTGTCTTTCGATCATAGATAGTGATTTTTAATGTTTTCATTGGCAGCGCTGGATATCTGTGGCGGAGAATCCTTAATGTCGATAAGCTGTCGATATATTGACGTAAGGTCATATTACAGGATTAACCTGACGTACACTGAAGTTCTATACGATAAAGCGTGGAAAAAGATTAAAAGCACTCCTAAACTGGACTCCTTATTTCTGTCTGAAGTACTAGTACAGCTTCATTAACCCCATCGACAGTTGACCAGTAGCAAGAGTCGCTGTCTCCTCAGAATTGCTGGCATCATGGAAGAATGCCAGTTAGATCGACATTGAGTGGTTGGTGATTGTCTGTGATAAAGTCCTAGCATGATTGTTTCGTTAATCTTGAATAAACTGCGACCAACTGTCATCCAGTCTGTTGATGAGTAGAGCAGACGAAAAATATCATAGATTTTCTTTCTCTCATCCATGTCATAATCCGGTCGGTTAAACATACCGAACGTAATTTTTTTCATGCAAATGTTTTAATATAATTCGTCTTAGATATTAAGCACCCTGATATTTTATTTGGAATTCTGCTACATTACATAGTGTAATAGATTCTCGTTGCCTACACAAGACTTAATATAACCATATGATTGTATCATTCCAACATAACGCTCTTATTTCTTGGTTAAGTAGAGGATCATTAGAATGATTTTCATAACGGTGGCATGGTTTCTCAGTTACTGTATCACAACACCGATCATCATGGATAACCCTCTCCTCAGAAATTTTTGGATTATATCTTTCAGACTCAGTTTAGATTAAGCAATATAATAAATGTCATGAAGCTCCAAAAAAAATGAAAAAAAATTTTCATCTTTTTCAACATTCTCGTGAACGCGAAGAGATCTGAGGTTAGTGTGACTTTCGTAGCATTATACAGTAATTAAAAGTATTGCCTCAAATAAGTGCCTATTGTTGAATCTACTGAAAATATAATTTTTCCACAGGGTAAATACATGACAAAAAAAAACAATGAAAAATTACACAAGACGGGAGTGGAGATGAAGGAGGACATTTGGAAAGCTCTGAAATCGGTCTTAAAGTACAAAATAATGACCAGGACGATGGAAGACACGCGATAAAAAAGGAAAAAGAAAGATAGGAGGAAATCAGAAAACAATAACAGTATGAAAGACTGAACGTGCGATTGTAAAAACTATAATCTAACTGATAAAGATTCATGAAAATCTTGAGTTTTCTTGTCACTATGGAGTTAATGTAACCCTTTTTATCGCAGTACTGTCACCGTTGCACCCATAATATCATCAACGATATCCATAAAACCGGCCGATATGCATTGTCATGTCTGAAAATCAACAAACACATATGCTGTTAAAGATGGCTGGTACAAAAAGCTAACAAGTTTAGGCCTGTTTAGAATCTTCCTTTCGTCAAACATGAAAGGTTCATTAAGCTTTCTTGAATTCATGACTAAGCGGTTCAAATGTAAATCAGTCGAAGAACGTCCGCAGATTTATAGCTCTCTATACCTTTCTCACGTCTTGCACGTAACATTACTCAGGCTTGCGCATTTGATGCGTATTGATCGAATCACCACATAATTTATATACTATTTTTATCTGAACTCCAAGTTCATCATACCTTCATCTATCAACCTGAATGAACAGGCCGTGAAGATGTACACGTTGGAAAGTTAGCCGAATTAAGTTCGCTAGCACCCTCGTCTGTTCATCTAAGGACATGTTCGAAATCTTGCACTCTATTTACATTAAATCAGTACAGCGTTCATGGTGCGGAATCAATACTATCGCATAACATAATTTGTCATCTTATATATTACTTGATTACTCCTTGGAAGTTTCTGGTGAAATGCTTCAAAGGAAACATAAAGAAAATCAGTAACTAACACTGAGTTCATGGGAACGCTTGGATAGTCGTTACAAAGTTGCCCAACACACCAACACAAATCAACACTACGATTACTTGATCGTGCAGCCATGTGCGGTGGTAGTAAGCGATGAGCTGGCATACGTGAGCAAGATGTATCTGAACAATGGCGAGGTAAAAGAAAATAGTACAGTAATGTGGGATTATTACAAAATAAGCAAAAATGCAGTTTTTTCACTCATTTACTGTATTTCTGTGATTATTGACCCGTTGACACCCAACCACTCACAGCGTGGCTGGCCGTCGCTTTCAAAAAGTACTTAATAATCAGTTTAGACGCTGTGAACGAAGTCGTCGCTTTATTATTCAGCTCAGAAATTGGCTTAAAATGGAGGGGCTCAGAAGTAGGTCGAAATGACCACCAACAAAGCACCTTACGCACACAAAAGTTTACGCATGATCGCCACAGGGTTATTAAGGCGCTGATTGCGTATCGATGTTACTATCAGAAAAAGATCGTAACTATTCTAACGCTTTTGGATAAAAGGTGTCGTCAAGTGAGTGATGGGAATGGACCTTTCATACAATTTTACGAAACTGAATGATCAGAAAAAAGACATAACTTTCGTACACTATACAAATTAAATACATATTTTTCAATATATAACAATAAATTCTCAATAACTTGTTCTTCAATGATCTGATATTGCCTTGATAAAATTTTCATTGTGGTTTACATCTCAGTGATGTACCGCCAACCTTGAAATCGTATAAATCTGAGTGTATTTGATTCTTTTTTGTTATCTGGCGATAAATAAAAAACGATCCCCTCTTGCTGTATGAGAGAATTTACTAGAAATTTTTGTAATCATTCAAAAGCTTGAATCTCTGGCTACTGCGCTAGATGGCCACTTTTCTAAAACCTTTCAATAACGCTGTAGCATTCGAAATAAAATTATGTTTTACACCGGCCGTGGCTTACACCGTTACTTCGCTGGAAACACGAAAAGCATATGAACGTGTAAAGGAAATCTTCTATTATCAGAGTCAAACGTATTGCCTGAGGATTCTTTCGAGGTTGAGAAAAAAGCTCGATAGAAATAACAACAATGCACTCCATTTGTGCAACGCGTCAACGCAATCGATTGATAGCTTGTGGAATTTGGCCAGTATCCCCTCACGGTCTCCCCACCTTCCCCAGCCTACGCCCAGCTCATGCATTAGCCAAAAAACAATGTCAGCCTATGTATAACTCATTCTTATCTTTTCTGCTACACCGCATTGAAGCGGTATTTCAAGAAAATAAGCACAGCTTTGGAATCAGCGAAACTTAAGCTGTCAAATCGCTACTTACAAAATGAGGAAAAAGCTCTATCCTGCGAGAAATGTGCCTGTGTACGAAAAAGTTTTCTTTTTGCAACAGCGTTATAAAAATACTTTTTCAGAAAATGGCAGCGTAGAGCAGTAGCCAAAGATTTAATCTTTCGAATGATTACTAGAAGTGCAATTGAAATTATTCGTCCAGCGAAAGGGATCGTTTCTCCATTTGTCGCTAGATAATAGAAAGGAACCATTTATTGTCAATATAATGGTAAAGTTCTTCATGTTTCCATGATCTTCAGGGCCACTTCGAATTGTGTGCACAAAAGTCGGTTTCCAAGATTCAAGATATGAAGAATAAGTGGTGATATTTAACAGAGATCAGTACTGTGTATGTCTGAGATGAAAATTGACCACGACCAAGAGCAAAACTTTTGGTCTCAAAGTTCGTAAAAAAAATCAGGAAGTCTTCTGGTTTATAACACTAAATTGTATTCCTTCTTGATCGATAGCTAGTTTCACACCTTAGCAATCGTCTTGTGCAGCTGCTGGCTAATTTACCTCCCAACCTACTCAACTCCCCTATGATCAGCTTCTTACCATGATAACGAAGTACTGATGGTTGCACAACAGCAATGTACGGCAAAAAATGCAAAAAATCATAGGTAGATACTCAGAAAGTGCATAGAAATTTGGATGTCTCCATATAAAAGTCATTCTATTATGAATAAGGTTTCTTTCGATAATAAGAGGACAAAATATCCAACCTCATTCGTTGGACAGAAACTTCTTATAGAACTGTTAGTAATCATTCGAAAGCTTGAATCTCTGGTTGAAACAAAACTCAAGCAGTTCTTAAAAAACCCTTTAAACAACGCTGTAAATTCAAAATAACATTGTGTTCCACACGCGCATATCTCTGGCTGCACAAAGCTTTTCGTTGGACTGCTATCAATCATTCGATAGCGCAATGTTTTCTGATTCCAACACTATGTTAATATCTTGAAGAGACTTTTTCTTTGCAACGTAGCAGGGAAAATAAGATTGATTCACATGCGTGAACGAGGTGGTCTTTGGCCAATTCACGGACCGCTGGAAGAAATGGCAATGGGGTTGTGCAATTATCAATAGTTTCTCGACCAGTCTTGTGATAGTGCAATCTTTGTATTTAATTAAGAATTATTTCTCCGCTTTAAAAGAAAAACTCCGCGCAAAATATATAGCTCGCTACAAAAAGACTTCAAATACGTTCACTTTGCCATGTATACGGACAAATCAATATTCATTATGATCACTTTGATGGAATTTAAGAGGTTAGAACGTCCTAATTGCTTTCGATAGAGACTCAGAGACATTTAGAATCTACGACATTTTTCTACACGTTCAAATGCTCGAAAATCGATCGGTCATCGCTGCAACCGACCTTGCTGCCTCATCCAGTAGAACGTGAATTGTACAAAGACCACCTTTCCCGCGCAAGTGTATCTATATTATTTCCTATGCTGCGTTACAAATAAACGGTCTTTTCAGCATATAAGCACAGGGTTGGAGTCACCCAACATTATGTCGAATGATTACTACTAGTCCAAAAAATGAACTCTGTCGGACGAGAAATATGCGCGTGTGAAACATAAGGGATTTCTTTGTGTAATAGGGTCAAAAAAGGCTTGAAAAGCCGGCCACGTGGGCTATAGCCGATTCAAGCTTTCGCATGATCACGAAAACTGTTATGGACAGTTCCTGCCCAAAGAATAAGGTCGGATATTAATAAGTCTCCTCATAATAGAAAGGAACCAAAATTAACCTGGTACGGTTCCTTCAATTTCTTCAAAATCCTACGAAGAACAAGCGACCACTAAGGAAATGATCTTGCGATACTATAGAAGGCGAGGTCGTCTGTGATGTCATGACTTGCCTAAGGAAACTCTGGTCGTTAAGCTCAGGACATTTTCTCGCTCAATTTATCTATCCGTACATTGTACGTCATAAAAACTAGCCAAATTATGGAGGAAAGTTACTGACGAAATTCTATTGAAACCTACAAAGATGTCAGCAGAAGATCACACGTTAGGAAAGCCATATAAATGTCGTAAAAAAACCTTACAATCTGATGGTCAAGATCATGGCGTTCAGTTTCGGCCTAGTAGTATTCCCAGTACTGAAATCTATATCGGAGCTCAATCATGTTGAGAGCTTTTCACTGCTACTAAAGAGCGCGCGAACTATATACACAAATTATACTCGCCAAATCCAACATCAGGTCGTACCTCGGACTCTCCACGAATATACACCTCAAGTACGCGGCAAATGATGTGACAGAGTAATGAGAAGACTCAGTAACAAATGGACGCAAAGAACAGTGGTGTGGACTTCAAACGATATTAGTGGATTCAGTTAAGACTATCTATTAGGATGGTGTCAAAGTAATGGCGGCTTATGCATTTTTGAAATTTACCGTTCCATAATAAAATAAATCCTCAAATGTGCTTATGATATGATCTTTTGATGCACATTTTTCGCTCTACGTTTTGTTGCCAATGACATTTTACTTGTTTTTTCTACGATTATTTCAAAAATGTTGGCTGGTGCAAACGTTTTAGCGGTTTGCGGTCTCAGACCGTGAATTTAAAATGGGTTATAGAGCAGCAGAGACAAATCACAACGTCAACAGCGCATTTGGGTCAGGAGCTGCTAAGGAACGTACAGTGCAGCGGTAGTTCAAGAAGTTTCGTTGAGCACACATTTCAACAATGCATAAACTGCAATTACTTTTTTACCAACCTCAACAGAGTTGTGAGAAAAGCAATCATCGAACCTGATACTTCTAAAACTATGCGAGGTGCTGCAAACTCAGTGTCTACCAACATTTAGAGCAAATTATGAGGGCAAAAAAGATTGATGCGATAGAAATGGCGGTTATTTATAGCCATGGACAGCCACATGCCATACAACGAACGCTTTAAAAGTCTAACAAGTTGAACTACGAAGTTTTGCCTCATTCTCCATGTTAGCCGAACTCGTCACCCATCGACTACCATTTCTTCAAAGATCTCGATAATTGCTTGCAGGGAAAGCGCTTCTACAATCAGCAGGAAACAGAAAAAAGCTTCCCAATATCCCATCAAATCCCGAAAACCTAATTTTTATGCTACAGGAACAAACAAACTCATTTCCCGTCGGCATGTGTTCAATGTAGAAGTTCTAATTTAAATGATAAAGATGTCTTGAGTATGGTTATTATGACTTAAAATTCACAAAACCGAAATCTCCATTACTTTTGCACCGACTTGGACGAAGCGAATGAATTTAATATCTGTGAGCAAATTAGACAACGGTCCAAAGTTTCGTTTAAACCAGTGCAAAGAGCAAGAGGACAGCACGATTTGTACTTCTAAGTAAGTTGTACAAGCAACCAATTCTAGGCTAAGAATTTTTTCCGGTACAATTCCAATGAACTCGACGCTGAAGCAGGTGGAAATGGATATTTGAAAGAGCTTTAACAATAAACTGACAAAGAACTCTATAAAGTTAATAAAGGAATAACCACACTCTTTTAATAACGTAGGCCGCTCTGCTGTAGAAGGCGCTCATATCATGGTCATCTTGAATGCGACTGGAAGAACGCCTTCCTAACTCTATCAGATTTCATTAGATAGGAATTGCGAAAAAAATAAATAAATAAAAAACCATCAACTTGAAGACTTTATTGTACTATGCACAACTTTTTAGTATCTGTACACCTTGGAGTTGGGATAATTAGGGCATATGGGCTATGGACGATTGAAATGGAGCAGTGTCCAGATATTCTTGAGGTTTATTTATACGAAGACTTACATTGATGCCCACGAAAATATGGAAATCGGTGCGTAACTAACTTCCTTGTTTGGTTGCTCCGATACAAATAGCTATATTCTAAGATTTGTCAAGCATTGTTAACGTCGTTGGAATTGTGAATTTATGAAGGTAATAAGGGAGTGCTTTAAAGTGAATTATCGTCACCTCTAAGAACATTACACTACCTATGAACAAAAAACAGTGCTGAAAAACTCTCAGAATCTCATTTATCAATTTAGAAAGCATTACAACAAATGGAAAGTTAAGTGGCATATTTAATACGTCATCACTCTGTTCGATGAAAAATGTCATTGTTTGAATCTCCTCTAAAGTACAACAAAGAGATATAAACCTGTCAACTGCTTGACTACACAATTTCTTACAATGTTTGGCCGAATTTTCGTGAACGTTAATTGTGCTCTCCAGAGTGTTCTCAAAATTAAACATTAGTGCGGAAATAATTCCAACGACTTTTTAAGTTGCAAATAAATCTATAGAACTTGTATTTGAAGAAAAAGTGATTCTGAAAGCTATTCTGTTCTTTTCAGGACCTTCAAAATTTCATATTCCATACAAAAATGAAGAAATGTGGCTGGTGAATCAGAAAAAAAGAAATCAAAGAGTGCAGAAGAAAGATTTAGATGATATGTCTACGACAGCCTCTTTCTACGCAAAATCTTGGTTCAAAAACGTGTTTGATGGACAAAAACGAATTTAAGAGCTCGTAGGTTACAGTCAAGGAAGGCTTTCATGTCATCTCATTTTTTCAAGGCAGAAACTATCAGTGCCCCGAAATTTCTGTAGTGTACGGATCTTATCGCTCACCAGATCAAAACAAAGGACTGATAGGGGTTGAGACTCTGGACGGTCATCGAATCCAGAAAGATGTGACAGAAAGTCGCACGAGATGCTAGTTTGTGAAAACCTAGCAAATTCGTAGAGGTTTCCTTGATGTTTTCCACTGTGGGAGGTTCATCATATAAAATCAAAATACCTAGACTTTCTAAGATACTGAAGAAAGCCACTTGTAGAACAATTAGTGTTGTAACAACATAGAAATATCAAAAACTAAAGCCACACTTGAAGCCTTCTCAAAATCAAGTAGTGGACAAGATACGACATATATTTCAACGACATCAGGAGAGTAGATTTTTCTGCGATCGCAAAAGGTTTAAGAATTATTGCTGGTGCTACGATGAGAAATTTAGACGACACAGGGTTGTGTTGATCGATAGTTGAGAAACATATTGCCAAATGAAACGATGAGTCCCATGGGGCTTTACGATAGCTCAGCTAGAAGCGCACGAGCTTCCAATCGTCGTATGAACCAAATGCCTATGAGACTAAGATCTAATAGATAGTTGATAAGCACACGCATCATATGGACAACAACACTAAAACTTCAGCACCCACGGTGTTAAAAATAAGCCGCCAAAGTGATTAGTAGTCACTTTCCTTAGCCAATCTGCGAAATATAAGCTGTACTCGAGTTTTCGCATCTTAATTAGCTTTCAGTGAAAGTATTTTCATATAAAAAACCCTAAATTCCAATCTTTTCCTATCATTAATACGAATTAGAGTTTTCATATGTTCAAATCTTCTCAAATTATTCTCCATCAGCGATCCCCAGGCTGATTACGATCAGCAATTTATTTTTAAAATCTTGACTTTCGTATGTGGACCAAAGCGACGCCGCGCTCAGTCTGGTCTGTGGCCCATAAAATAACTGTGAATAAATAAGATCAAGAGCGCTGCTAGGAGATGAATAAATGAAGCGTTTCGACATAAATTTCTCAACAACTACCAGAGCGCTTTATGGATTCATCGACAAGGCGAATGCTTAAGCGATTGTCTCGGAACGCACACCCACTGTGTAAGCTAAGAAGACAAGAATAAGAGAACAGAAAAAGTATATGATACAAAGGCAAAGATGGATCCAAAGGAAAGTGATTAGCAAAACACAATAATATATGCCAAAAATAACTCTTTGCTCCACGAAGTCCATTTGTAGTAGAACTGTTTAAATGCCACAATCTAGTAAATGAATAAAAAGATTAAGGGTAAGAAAGTTTTGAGAATTCATGAATACGTTAGTCATATGTCAAGCATCCGGCTTCACCAAGCATACTAAACATGCCTGGATATATATATATATATATATATATATATATATACGTATATATTTATATAAATTTGTATATATATGTATATATATATATATGTGTACATTTGTAATATAATACGTATATCACCAAATCAGTGACTTGCGATGACCTATTGATGCAATGACTCAGCTTTTATTCTCTTAGACAAGCCTGGCATCAGTTGGATGATGCCCGAAAGATAAAGAAATTCATTAATCCAAATCATAGGGTCGGCCTCACGACCGTGTATGCTGCAGGGTTCTCTAGGCTTTGCAAGACGCAGGCTCCAAAGAGCTTTTAGTTTGCTCAAGTCACATAGTGTCAAAATAGTCGATAAAGAATCATATATATTAACATTAGTGAATATATCCTCCATCTTTTTTTGTGTTAAGAAGATTCTATGGCGAACTAGGATTCACACAAAACAATTCAAAAGATCTCTGTAAGTATGGAATGATAAATCACTTCGTGTACACAAAATTCAACAAAGTGTGCTGAAAGCATACGAACCCCCCTCCAAAAAAAAACTTTACGCGCCCAATGAATTTCACTTGGGGACCGCAAAATCGCCCAATGGTTTTCTTCAAGAAGCACGCTATTTTCTCAGAATCCGCACAAGATGAATGACCTCGGAAGTGCGACATGGATGGAATATGGTTAAAGAGTTGGATACGGCATGCTATCTTGCTCGTCGGCAACCTAAGAAGACCGTGGATGTGCAGATTACGGATGCGAAGTTCGTGCAACTTTGAATACTGTTGAAAAATGGCATTATTTGGTTTTGCGATTCTTTTTAAACGACTGACAGTCCTTCAGTTTTTAAACAGTTCGACATTATTCCATTAATAAAATTCACACTAGCAATGAACGGAATTTTCTTGACAGTTTCCCAACTAGACCTTTATAATATGTAATATTCATAAAGCTGAATAATGGTGATACTAACCAAGAATCGGCGAACTTTGTGTACGTGGTGTTGTCCCATATTTGAAAACGCTCGCAAAGCAACCACGAATTATGTTGTTGCCGATATGTTGGCCTAAAACAACTATGATATAGCACTAAAGCATAATTATCTCGAAAATTAAAGCAAAACAATCTGCTTTGTCTAAACTGTACAAAAGTCTTAGAAATATAACGATAGAGGAATTGTGAACCACATTCGTCTGAGAGTGTAATCTTGAGGCAAAACTCCAGATAAAGGCGTAAGATCAAGGTGATAACAACTCAGAATAACTCTCTTATCTCATGAGTTATACTTTTACTGACAATTTAATCCCATCGTAAATTGTATAGCCTGAGATTTTTCAAATTTATAGGTTTTTCTCTTTTACAGTTCTCTGTATTTTCTTTTCAGAATTTGTTGGTCAAGAAAACAACTAAAGACGTATGCAGGCTGAAATACGAGAGAAGAAAAAGATGCTTTCTTGTGAAATATCAGTTTTGCATCATTATGAAGTCGTTGTAGTAATGATGAGGGCGTAATGATGGATGTCACTCAAATTACACGATTCAATTATTCGCTACACTGCACCAGTGAACTATCTTCGAGAACAGAAGGGCAATGTAGTGACAAAGGAAAGCAAATTGCGATCTGTTCACATTAATTGTCACTACATGCGTTCATATATTGCAACTAAACAAATGCCGAGCTTATATTCAGGTTTTTACTATCCTGTGTAGATTGCGAGGCATTTGGTGGCCTACGTAATGCGGTGAAACCTAATGACTGATTGTAGCAAATAAAGGTCAGAATTAGAATGATAAGAAATTTCTCGTCATTAAATTGATCACAGCACTTGTTATCATGATGTAGGTTGTCCCTTTTTTCTCTTATGACATAAGCGTGAACATAATCGTATAAACGGGCAATGGTCTTTAGCGATAAATGGGCAGTAGTGTGCACTTGTCGAGTACCACACTCGAACATGAGTGGGCCCACTTCTTAAGCCTGTGAATAACACGATGAAAAGCCGCCTTAAACGAAATCAGTCAGCTAAGCAGCCATCATGCTCAAATTAAACAACACACGTACATATATATATATATATATATATATATATACATTAATAGGTACGTGTATAATTTATACGCGTATATATATATATATATATATACGGAAGTACACACATACGGAATAAAATGATTCGATAGGTCTCCTAAAGAAAAACTCCCGTAGCAGCAGAACTCACAATTACCAATTTAGTTCAACCTTACTTCGACCATTGAAGTAATCGCAGCTATGACACCATTAGGATCGTCCAAAAGTCGCTGATGATCACAGCTTAAAATCTAGCCACTTTAATTTCAAGGAAACAAAGGAGTTTGTTGAACTGACCTTAACTATACACATTGTTACACAACATTATCTTCTGCCTGTCTCGCTGAGCTAATTGAAATGTTACTAAATTTTACTTGAATAACTCTAGCCGTACCATTGCTCACAACTCGTTCACATATTTTCCTGTGTTTTATGCGTTTGAGAGAGAGGGAACCCGCATAGAACATTGGTCAAAAGTGTCTTACAGTACAAACAGGTAGTTGGTCGATCTCGCGCTCCGTACTCACGAAAACCATCCATCCCAATTAAGAAAAAATTTGTTATCGGACCGCTTTAAAGAGTGGGAGCGCTAAACATGAATTTCTTAATCACCTCTGAAGATGTTTAATTTAAATCGATGCACGTCCCATCTTTCATAGAATGATCAGAATTGAGAGTTTTTTGTTTCATTAATCTTAGATGTTAATCTTATCAATTATGTGCATCTGTAATTGTACGAGAAATAATAATATTACTGTGAGGCCGTCAATTTTCAGAAACCACACATATTGCTCCCATATCAGTTTTTGCATTCTACCTTTTTAGACCGTACGGAGCACCACAAAACACACTTGAAATTCATCAATAATCAAGCAAAATTGTTCAAAAGCCATGATAAAACTGCTAAGGTAATGTTTATTATCTGAACTACAAAATCTTTGGTTAGATAACTGTACTCCGTTTCCGTTTTCAGTCGATTTTGCTATGATTAACCAGCACTGTTGCTGATTTACACGCCCTGCATGGCGCATAAGTAGCCAATCCTAATAAAATGCCGAAATGGCAACGGATTTGTGCAGTGTTATGTGAAAGGCACTCCATAACTGCGTTAGTCATTATCGTCAAAAAAGCTAAATCTCTTCATCGAGCCTATTTAATGTCGGACATTCCACTTCAGTTCTGTTCGACCCAGTATTAAAATCACGTCATGATTAGAACTGCTGTGGGGTTGATGTTAAATTTGCAGTTTTGACGATGTTGTAGTGCGTATGAGCTGATCATATTCGGCCGCCTCAACATCCAGACGCTGAAATTAAGCACGCCCAAATCGAATTGTATCCCAGACCATTAGATAGCGTTTTATCTAGCCTGAATGTGCGAAATGCGCAATGATGTGATAATAATCAAAATGATGAGGATAGTGATGATGATTACGATGAAACTGATGATGATGATGATGATGATGATGATGATGATGATGAGAGTCGGCTGGTATGGGTCATCCGCTGCGGTCATGTCATAAGAATCGCTGCTCAATCTGCACCTTCTCTTTTCTCCTAGTTCTGCAGAATTTGCTAGCAGTTCTTGCCTTATGCTAACAACCCAAAAAAAAGGGCACAAACGCAAAAGAAGCATTGAATAATGTGCGCGCTCTGCCCACCTCCACAATGATCAGGAAGATCTAAACAGAAACTTTACATCACGAGAATAGTTGCACAATTTGATACTGAACTTTTTGACTTTCCAGATCACGATTTACTTAGACAGACTCATGCAGGAGTATCTCTGACTACTGAAAAGCGTAAAAACTTCCAGAAGAGCGCAGGGATCTCCACTTCCATAGTGGATAAATAATTTGAAGTACTTTCTAGGCGTGTTCCAGGTCAGGATTAGTAAATCGATGAGTTACGAGGGAACTAATTTTGATTCTACCATAAATCGCAAGCACGCACTGATCATTTAGCTGTAAGAGCAGATTTACATTATAACGACATTTCTTTGATTGTAATCAGCAGTTCATCAAACTGTCCTCAAATCAAATGTTCATGCTAAAGAGCAGCACGAGCTGATATATTGAGGCCTTTGTCTATGGAATATAGCTCGGCGTCTGGACATCATAAATTTCAAGAGTTGCTGCCACAAGATCACGAATGAATTTAACAAGAGAATAGCATTAGATTAATGTTTCTGATGGTGATTTAAAGAGCTTTCAAAGCTACCAAGCACATTTTGGATTCAGCATTTTCTTCAATTGCCCTTTTTCACGCAAACAATGATTAATCTTGCCTGCATTTCTCAGAAATTCTGAAGAACTACATCCAAATGTGGTAATTCTTCTCAGCTTTGAAACAATACTCATTTTACTCTACGATGCATTTATAAACACGCAGAATCATCCGTTCTATATGACCAGGTACACTGTGCAAACTTGCTATTGTAAGACTTTACCCAAGCGCTTGCAATTAGTAATTCAAATGTTAAAAGAGTATTCAAAGTGAATAGCACTGCATCCATAGACATTCTGCTCCAAGTCAGATATGCTAATTAAGGAGAATACGGAAAGGAACACGAATGTTTTAGAATTATGTTCGATTATGCCTTGAGGGCGTGTGACCAAATCACAGCCACCACCTTGTCGATTCAGCATATTATGGGCGATATGACCTGATCCTAACTCGTGTAAGTTCAGGAACAACTCCGCTTAGAATCCTTATCAGCGACAAGCATTTATTTTTTATACATGATCTATTATAAAGACCAGTTTCGATTTTGAACTAACATCTCAGTTCAAAAACAACCTCCTCAGTTGTAATAGAATTTATTGAAAATCACACCTCTCAACCAACAAGGTATAAGTTCTGTTAATTTGTCGCAAAAATATCGCTTTGAAATTCTCAGTTCTTTCCCATATTCTCCTTACAACGTATCTTTCATCTTACCGCGATTCGAATGAAGAGGTGGAAATTCAAGAGAATCACCTTCGGTGATATAACAAATTAACAAAGTAGTAAATTTTCCGCAGAAAATCGTTTACTAAGCTCATTCTTTGGAATAGTGATCTATTTAGATAGTGGAGAAACTATGATAGGAAGTCTGAAGCTCAGCAAGCCATTTACAAAAGAAGCACACTAATCTTAAACAGACTTATAAAAATACTTTCAAATATTCACTTTTGTCGAACTTTCGCAGCTGTAGATAACAATTTGGCGTAGTTACATGTCTTTTTTGGTAAAACCATAACATCAACGAGGTTACGCCTTGATGCTTATAGAGTGTAGTAAAATTTTGGCAAACAGAATTCTGTATTAAATAGAAGATCAAGTATACGACGATTTCGTCGATAATCCAGAAGCACTGCTGAATGTAAACGTCTGGATTTCTTCAAAAGCAAAATGATTCATGGACCAACCTGCTAATATCTTCGGCTCAATGACTGTAACGCACATTGAGTGACTACACGGTGTCATTCCAATATTCATTTTTGCCGGAATTTTGAAGCAATGATCAGTGAAATTCATTGGCCGATAGTAAACCTGAAAAATGGCAAGAAAATTGACGAGACGTCAGAAAAAAATGACACAAACTTCGCAATATGTCACTTTACGCCACACCTGACCTCACACTCAATAGCCAGATGTACACCTGTCAGACGGCACAATTTTCTGCTGACATAAGTACTCTGATTGAGGTTCTGTTATCTTTGAAAGAAACAACGTTAGTGATGGAAGAAAATCGTTGATCGGTGATCATGCATACAGTTTGGCTTATCAGCTATAAGCTTACACTCAACATTAGGAATAAAATTTGCATAGAATAACCTACACATGTACTCAAGTAATTTCTTCAGTATCCTTTATCGTCAATGGCCCATAATTGCATGAAATTGGTATGAGTCTTATAACAAAACGAAATCACGTGATACTTAGGGCGTTATAACAGTAAGCAAGCATTCGCCTTTGAATGAACGAAAATTAACGACTTTAGAACATATTTAGTAACATCAATATTATCGAATATTATTGCCTATTCCACATCGCATTCCACTGAATCACTTCAGGACAACATTTTATGCACAAATTCAACTACCACTTCGATTCGGTTGGGCGAGAACTCAATGCGAGCGAAGAAAAACAGCCGACAAGGGGTAAGGAATCACGTGGAGAGAGAGTGACTAGAGGGTAGCTTGTGCGAGAGACGAACTAAATGGAAATCCAATGCACGAAAAAATACTCGATAAGCCTAGGGAAGTTCAATTCCTTGACTACTTTTCATGTTTGATGGTGGTATTGATAGTGAAGCTGGTGGTAGAGTTGAAGTTTCACAAAGAGGCGCTGAGTTGTCAATATATGTTTTCCTTAGCTGGAAAAAAAACTGATGAGTCAGTAGAATTATTCTTGCTATCATAAGAGATTGTTGATGTACCAGAGCTACAGGAGGGGGTTCTTTTCTAAAATTACACTCGTGATCAGTAGTACGCCACTTGTCAAACGTCACTGTGAAAATTCGTCTTTAAACCATGTGGTCAGCGATTCGTGGCAACTTTGTCAGCCATTTACCACCGTTACTTTCACTGATTTCAAGACAATGACAGAGAAATAATGATCCTTTCAAGCACAAGCATCATTGATAAGACCAGCAGTATGCCATATCATTTTCACTGTATTCAATTCGTTGACATGAAGGTCATGATCTTTTGAACCGCGAAACTTAGACGTGAAGCGAAAACCAGTGCTTTGCGTAAAGTGATAGATAGCATGCAGCTCTCTAAGGAATAGCTAGAAATAGACGTGCAGCGCCCACAATAACTATATCATCTCTACTGACAAATTCGACGACTTCAGTCTGCTTGAGTTGTAAATTTGTAGAATTGAATTATCTGACACAAATATACATATACACAACATATACACACATAAGTATAGCTGCACACATATGCTCATCATCTGTAGATACACACGTATGAAAGGTACATATATACATACATACGCATAATCGATCCGTAATAATTAGTTACAAAAAAAGCACACACACACATCAGCTCAAATAAAAAACTGAGTACGGAAAAAAGTCTGAATACTCGGAATCATCTTCTCCTTCTTTTCTTCTCTCTCTCACTCACTCTCTCTCTCTCTCTCTCTATTCCTCCCTCTCCTTCTCCCTCTCCCTCTTTTCTCTATCTCCCTTCCTTTTCTAAATTTAGAAGAAGACATTCAGCGATTACTGAGCGAAGACCTGACAACAGTTTATGGAACACGAATCATTTTAATACTGGATACACTAACAAGACGTCGTCATTGTTTTAGAGTGTGCACTGAGCGTCCAGAATGTGATTTATGTGTGTTTAAAGTTCGAATCAGCAAAACAATTAATTTAAACCACGTATGTGGTATTTTAAGCACATGCCATGGAAACTCATGGGCAAACTTGAAACTGCGTGGATAGCAACACAGCAGTGTGTTACAGCACTACAAAATGAAATTCAATCCGACTAGGCAGGTTAAAACGAAACGTTGTGCTTGAATTGCAGGATCTTATCATCTTAGTCTCGTCATCAGCAGTGTATGGAATACCAGCACTTATTCACGCCTCATGAGAGGATCCGATAATAGCTTAGTCAGCTGAATAACGAAAACAGGACGTAGAGGAGCAGAGTAGGCGATAAAAATGGAGAAAATAAATCATCTTCTAAACGCGGAAGATAAAGCATATATAGTTATATGCGAATTGTTGAATAGTAAATACGTTTCAAACAGAACGATACGACACGATGTGCTGAAGGTTCGCCATCAAATCAAGATAATAGCGAAATGAAGTAGACGATGAAAATGGAGGAAGAAGAGGTAGGAAAGGATAGAACTAACCTCGTCCAGGTACGGCCAATGAAGTAGGAAGTCCTCGGACATACAACTGTAACAGTATTTACTTGTAGAGCTGGAAAAAAGGCCGTTAATGAAATAATATCAAGTATGAGAAGATAATCTAGTGCCAGCAGAACATGAAAGCAGCGTTCATATTCAGTGTGGTACGAAACAAGACACATTACCTGAAATCCATATATTCCACAGCGATTGCCAAGCGTGTAAAAATCTGCAAGTACAGAATGACGAAAAGACGTGAATGTCGAACAGAAGACGTCAGTTGATGTTGTTGCATTGATGACACGCCGGCCACATGTACGCCGGCCGATGGCCTTTCGAGACCATACAGCGTAAGCGGCACGATTCAGTGTGATGTAGTTGACGACGACGATGCTGATAATTAAGAAGACTCTGATGAGTATGACAACAACGATGACAATGTTCGTCGTCGATGGCCACTATGAAAGGACGGATACACTAAGGAGGCGGACCAAAGTCGGCACCATCGGCACCGCCCTTCTACTCCGCCCCAATCAAATCCGAATCGCGGCGATGTGCAGCCATAATTCGCAATTACAACCCGACTGTCTTATAATTCACTTCCAGAAGTGCTTCGAAAAGTTCATCGAGAGCAACAGCAGTTTACAAGCCCCCATAACTGAAGGAAGAGGTCACATCACGTCATATGCTCAACAATTTGGAATAGCTATCTTAGCGTACGAAAAATCAGGACATAATCTATCTCCCTGCAACATCTTTTAATAGAATTTTTTTTCTAGGAACCCGTCTTATATACTCACTGCGGGATCCCAACCCATCTTCCATTCATTTCGTGTCCCCGCATTCATCACGCACCAAGATGTCCAAACAGTCTGTATGTGGATTTGGTTGCGGCATGAGGCTCTTCTTTTCGTCGAATGTTTGTCGAGTCGATTTTGTAGAAGTCGTGAATAACTGGATTAGAGTGTCTCCACTTGGATTGCAGAGTTTGAACTTTAGACGATCGTTAGTAGTGATTGCTCGCCGCGGAGGCATATGAGGATTGGTCAAGGATCGGACCGTCCCAGTGATCGTGATGTTTAGTATCACTACCACTGCGCTACTCGTCGCCTTGTAATTGAAACGAAGTTTCTAAATCTTAGCCAAATGATGCATTACGAACTTGAGTACAGATAAGGAATCAAGCGCAAAAAGTCCCCATGTGCTCCCGTCAGAGTCAAAGTTGTCACTTCTCTATGAACCTGTACTCATTCAAGCGACACGATTTTTACGACAATTTTCGCATCACGTCACCTAACTCTGTTGTGTTTGATAGGTCAGTAGCCAGACTTTACTAAGTAGATGAGTATAATCGTCAGTAGGCTCCCAAGCTTTCTAGAAAGAGTGATAGAATTTATCTATTACAGTGAAAAGTACATGACTTTTTACGTTTTTATTAACATCATTCAGTTGTGGATTTCTATCTAAATCGATGTGGAACACAAAATCTGCACACATGCAAGCAAAACCACGTATTTATGTATGAGTACGATTACAGGGACAAGAAAGGAATTTGTTAATCTGGAACAGCAATGACATGGTGATCATCTTTTGAATTCCGCTTGAAAGCTTTCAGCCTGCGTTTAACCACACAAAAGTCGTATAGCGGTTACATCACGTAGCAACTATTAAATCGGTTTGGTTCGATATAGTTCACGCAAAAGAAATCTCTACAATAAAAGATCAACATGCATGAGTTGGTAAAATTCAATGCACAGGTTGAAATAATTGAAAATAATACGATTGCTTAGCGGTGTTTAGACGTAGGAGCACGATTTCAGGGATCCCATACAACACACAATCAGGAAACTCTTTTCAGACTAGTCTTGGTAAGGATCCCTGGTGATACAAAAAATCGGTAAGTAGCTGCGCTGATGATCTAAAAACACTTCAACTTAGCTGTCTCTAGATTCCATGGGCGATCTAATTGTCCAACAATCAGCGGCATTGATAAAGAAGATTAAAGGCACTCATACAGCAGGAGAATCCATATCCGAAGACATTCGCGAATGATGGATACGAGGACAAGCTGGAACTTTTAAAATAAGTTAAGTGAAGTGATACATTTTAGAAAAGGACAGAGTTTATAGATTGCAGATGTGCAGCAATTTCAATCCACTTCAAATGTGCATTATACAAGACAGCAACTGACTGCAGCTCGATTTTTAATAAATGGGCAACCATAAGCGATGATGGAAACGCTCAACACCGTCATGGGCGTTAAAGTTTAGTCGCCTGCCGCGTTAGAAAACATGAAGGAAATTCCAGAATACTTATAGCACACAACAAAAGATCTATTTTCACACTGGCTTTTGCATGACTGAATAAACTTTTAGCAGAGCTATTGCAATCAGTGAAGAAATTTTATGGGACGAAATCATCCTACATTGTTCATGACTTAGAAGTTTCACTGGCGTATTTATGTAGAAAAAAAAGGGCTTAAGTGAGAAAAGAGCGTTTAGATTTTTCAGACCCAAAAATGAGTATACACGCCTGGGTTCCCATTTAAAAAACTTTCAAAAATAATTATCAGGAATTTCGTCATTCATTGCAAATGCCCCGACTTATAAGAACTCTCTTTTACTAGGAATAAATGGAAGGAAACTAGGGCGTGTGATGTCAAGCAGTCGCGACACACCGTTGTGCATTGTGATGGATAAGGCTCTTTTATTGAGAGCAAGATCGAAAACTAAGCATCATCCATCTTCGGAACATTTACTTCCGTGAAGTTTGTAAAACATGCGCTTGATGTGGTCGGACTAGCATTAAGTGGTTTTGTCGTTCTTATAGACCAAAATGGCAAAACGATCATTACATTTAGTCGGAAAAATTTGATCGACAAAAGAAGAATATCCGCATGCAAACACTATCTCACCTACGACTCTTTGAAGGAAAAAAAAATGCGGCGAGATTTGACGGTGGAAAACGAGCAGAGCAAGCCCTCTAACTGATACGTGACATTTGTGATGAGCGAGTATGACAAGTCGAAAAGAACGGAACGTCTGGTGATCACTACCGCATTCTTGTGTTATACTATAGTCGAAAAACAGCGGGAAAAAAAATTAGGAAATATGACTTTATCTGAAAAATCTGTAGCGTTCTGACGTTTGCCGTCAAATTGTGCCACCCATAATCAAAGTGAAAACCACTCGTACTCATATAGATCTGCAAGCGAGAATTCGAGATTCTTTAACAACAACCATTTAGGGTCATGAAGCACTTTCCAAACCCACAGAATACCATGTAATTGTGAATTCGAAGCAAGCCAAAAATATCAAATCTACAATTTTATTGGGGGTTACGACATGGTTGAGAGAATCCACATATGTTATCGAAGCTTACAACATTCTCACTCCACGATTGCTTATCTGTATAAGACACTGATGGCTTCCCTCTTCGAAAAAACAAAAGCATAGTGCCTTGTAATTGCAGGTACACTTTCCAAGCTCAGCCTAGGCCATATTTGATCGGCAGTGAGAAAGTTCGTGCAATCTGAAGTTCGGAGAGAGCACTGCTAGTAGTGAACTTCGTGAACTGAGCAACTAGGCAATGAATGTTTCAAAAAAGCTTTTGGCTCTTTTCCATCAAACGGCACGGGATCAAAAACCGATCCTTTTTGCTGAACAACAACTTTCATGAGAGTGATAGCAATCATTCAAATTTTAAAAATTCTGACTGGCGCCGTACGTAGCCGTTTCTCGAAAAGACCGTTCCATTACGCTGTAAAATTCAATATAAGATTATGTTTTACATTAGCCGCGCAATTCAGCTGTTACTTCGTTGGAAGCACGAACAGCATATGAACATGCAGAGAAAATCTTTTATTGTCAAAGTCGAACGTTTAATGTGGAGTTCCTTCCAAAACGGCGAAACAGTTCCTAATTGAGTAACAAAAACTACACTTCGCACGTGTTCGCCAAAGATCGATGGCCGTATCAAAACGGCTTCATCCGCCCTGTGAGCCGCCCCTTGAAATAGTCAAATTACCCATGTTTACGTATGTGAATTTGATCTCCTCTACCTGTTGCACAGCAGAGAAGCGGTCTTTTCAGAAAATAAGTACAGCGCTGGAATCTGAAATCTTACGCTATCGAATGATTACTAATAGTTCGGAGAAAGAGCTTCGTCTTGCGAAAAAAAAACTCGAGTGTGAAGCGCGCTAGCCACACATTCAAGCTTTGGAATGATTACGAACACTCCTGTAAAAAGTTCTTGTCTAGCGAAAGGGGTCATTTTTTGATCTCGTGCAGTCTAACAAAAAAGTACCAAGCTCTCTGCTGTTCCATCCAAAAATTTGTATAATCCGTCTTTCTATTGAGAATATGAAACTGTTTGACTGAGTACATTGTGAATCAATCGACTTTTCCAAACTCTGAAGAAGGAGAAACTCGCCAAAACGTAACCATTGCATGTCCCTGTATTGCACTGAATAAATCACCCGTTAACAACCTTGTCTCCGCTGTATAAGAAAATTAGGGATCTCTTCAAGTATTAGTTATGTGAAAAACTATAACGGACATTTTGATCGCACATGTTTCAGCAATATCTTTTTTGTCGAATTCTGTATTATTATGTATTAATACAAAGCCGTTTTGTCCACATACACCCTATATAATCGAATCAAAATCTAAATTATTTCTAACAAATTCTAAAGGCTGGAATTTCATCTCCGACAAGATTTACTTTAGCTGAACAACTTCTGAGAATAAACACTGGGACTAGAGAACGTAGAGCGAAAGGCTCGAAATAATGGAGACCGTAGATGAGGTTGCTGGGCAGCGCGACTTTCGCTGCTCAGCTAGGGTTTTTTTTCTCCATTTCGAAAGAAGTTACGAGTTTATCTTATTATTTTGTTGATCCAGCACACTCTCTCAAGATCTTGGAATATATATATATATATATACATATATATATATATAACTCATATGTATGTAGAAAATTACTTGTTCACAACGCAGTCTTGCTGTTGTTAGCGCTGAGTCAATTGTATCAAGTTGTATAGAGGATAATCCGATATAAATCTTCCAGTTTTGATGTTCCTTCGTCATATACAACATTCAAAACTCAACAATATATAACTTCCAGCAAATTCTGAATTATTGGCGATCTCTAAGCGTCGAGACCATTACAGAAATATAGAACAGACTATGTTCTGTCGTTCTATGGGCGAAAATGCTTTTGATATTCACTTGTGTGCTGCGAACATTGATCATTACGCCGTTCCAAGAGTTCTACTTGAGTTCCAGCACTAGAGCAAGATACACCAAATTTATTAGCCAGAAGTAGTTAGAACTGCATGATCTAGTATCGTTCGACTGCGCATTTTCTTGCAAACGTTTTCGTATACACTTTTCCTATACTTTCTTGGAGACGGAAGTGTCTTGGGAACGAATTCTCTTGCTTGCTGTGGACGGCCGAAGCGCGACTGATCCTCCAGACTGTTCTCTTTAACGTTTAATTCGCGAACCACTTCCTAATCGTTTCTTCTTCGAGCGTATCATTCCCACAAACTCTATTAATCTAGCGCGCCGCTTCACAGGAATTTTCCCCTGCGCGCCATTCCTGCATGAAAAGCAAGCGAACTTGTCCCCATGACCGCTCCATTTCAAACCAAGAATAAACGAGTCGTGTACTAAAATGTTCACAAAAAGTACGCGATTAAATATTCTCAAAACTATGCAATTCAAACACTTGTGGTTGATGATTTTGGTGCTTTTGCCCTAACGCCAAAATTATGGAGTGACTTAATAGCGACTTTTGTCACTGGATATGTGCCTAATTTAATGCTCTGCACACTTTTATATTTAGTTCTATGCCTAAAAGGTATTCTTCTCAACGTCATCCAGTTACCGCTGCTATAAATGACTTTAGAGAGCACGTATATAGGCGTATGTGGTCGTGTGGATGTAATCTCACCAGACCACATCCACACGATTACAAGACTCATTGAAGTTTCACGAGAGTACAAACAACCACTCTGTCTTACTTTCATCGATCTGAGGAAAGCCTCTTATTCAGTGGAAACAGAAGCGAAGCGGTCATAGAGACTCTGAATAACCAGGGCGTGCCTAGTCGATACATAAAGACCCTTCGTGAGCTTTATAAAGATTTCACGACCACTATATCTCTATTCCACAACAATATCACAATTGACGTAAAAAAAAGAATTCGACAAGGCGATACAATTTCGCCAAAACTATTCACTGCCACCCCACAAAACGTCATGCAAACATTAGAATGGGACGATATGGGAGTGAAAATTGATGGTCGACAATTAAATCATCTTCGCTTTGCTGACGATATCGTTCTCATAACACCAAACATCAGCCAAGCGGAACGAATGTTGACCGATTTCGATAACGCAAGTGGAAAGATTGGTCCACAACTAAATTTAGAGAAAACGATGTTCATGAGGAACGGATGAGTTTCGAATGTCCGATTCACGCTCAACGGAACGACAATCTCCGAATGCTCCAGTTACGTTTATCTAGGTCGTGAAATCACATGATGAACGACCAAGCTCCAAGTTGAACAGGAGGAAACGAGCGGCTTTGGGAACGTTCAAGAGCATCGAAGATGTAGTGAAGAGGACAAAGAACATCCGACTCCGTGCTCACCTTTTCGACTCGACAATTATCCCTGCCCTAACGTGTGCAGCAGAAATCTGGTCGCTACGTAAGCAATATGAAAAATCACTTGACGTTATCGAACGCGCAGTCGAAAGGTCGATGCTAGGAGTATCCCGTATCTCGCAAATAAGAGAAAGGATACGAAAATAAGACCTACGTCAACGATCGAAAATCAGAGACGCCGTTCTACACGCCAGGATATCGAAAATAGGGTGGGCCGGACACGTGATGCGCTTCTACACAACCGATGGACGAGAGCCGTTACCGACTGGATTCCCCGGGACTTCAAGCGCTTTGAAGGAAGACCACCGACCCGTTGGTATGATTTCTTCACGAAAGCGATAGAAGAAAGATATGATGCTCAGCGAATCCCTAGAGCGAGGAGGACCCACTGGGCTTCTCTTGCACGCGATGGGAAAAAATGGAAGAGTTGCTGGTACCCGCTCGAATCACTCGACGATCAGAGGGACGACAGGTGATATAGGCGTATGCGGCCGTCCATCACCACATCAGAACCTCTTAATGAGTCAATTGTTTCTGACGAAAATCCTCCGTCACTTGCACCAACGTGAGTGATTTCTCTTCTACATAGTATGTTTCATTATGTTTAATTTGGATTATTTAAAGTTACAGTTGACGAAAATGGGCTGCAAAAAAATTGTGAGCGAGAAGGGACAGTCGTATCCTAGAACACATCGTGCAAGTCTGTCGTTTTATTAACTTCAGCATACCAAATTTTACCATAATTCGGATGTATCCAAGGGCGCGTCTGGCGTAGTGGTTAGAGATGCTTTGCAACACACAGTCGATCAAATGATGGTCGATGGTGCGACCCCGCGCTCATGGCTAACCAAGCTTTCTATCCTTCCGCGGGCGGTGAATTAGCACCTGAGTTGCATGGGAGGATAGCAGTACTGACTTGATACATCAGTAGGCTATCGCGAGTCATTGGGTAGGACAGGTATGCATTCAGTCATCTCAAACAAATTTAAAAACCAAAGGCAAGTGCATGGCGCATCCTTCAAAGACTGGGCAACGTCAAGCGCTATATCTTTTCTTTTTAATCAAGTATACCCATCTATTCTTCCAAGCCAACCAAGTTTTACACCCTGACAGAGTCTCAAAGTGGCTGCTATGTTAGATTTACAAAATGTGATAATATCATATTTGCTAAAAGATTTGCTTGCCACTGTATGTTCTAAGAAAATTGCACTCTCCAATAATGTGTAGTAATGTAAACATAGTGAAGCTGATTGTAATTATTGTGGATGCTCTTTGGGAAGCTTATCGTGCATATTTTTGTGAAAATTCATTTTGAATTTCATACGGAAAAGCTCACTTTTTTTAGATTGATGAAAAGTCGCTAAAAGTAGAATTTGTGAGGAAAAATATGCTAAATATGCAATCTGAAAAAGACTTCTGTCATGCATCCATGTGACCTTGAACCTGCTCGATCGCATGCAGGCAAACAGTGACCTTGAGGAGGTCGGCGACAAAGGCGAATAGCATCTTGGAAAACAATGCACTCGCCACGGATTCTGACACTGGTGATAGTGACTCAGACGATGAAGATACTTGAGAAAGTAAGGAAATAAACGGCTAGTGCTCAACGAAACTATTGTCGCTGATGAGCGACGGCCACTTGTTCAAGGCAGCGCAGTGCTCACGTGCAAGAATTCGGCCGACTTCTGCTATTTTATACATGGCCGATGTAGTGGACTTGACAGTACAACAGACTATTATTTACGAAGATCAGAAGGATGCTTCGACAGCCCAATTCTTGACAATTTTGAAGCTAAGACTGGTTTTCGAAAAGGCTTTTATGGAAAGCTGCAAGAATGAAAAGAATATTACGTTTATTCACAGTGGTTAGCTCGTCGCTCGAACTCTGCTTGAATATTATTGGTACTTATGAGCGAAATTTTTGTGTTAGAAGCACCATGTCGTTTTAAAACGATAGAACATCGCAAAGGAAATTTTAGGAAAGGTATTTTCAATAAAAAGAACGACCACGTGTCAAAAAATTTGATGTTTTTATGGGAAAACACATTTTTGCAAGAGGGTACTCCATTCCATGTATGTTGAACATTCTTTCTCACTTATCAACAATTCCTTAGCACTTGCTATTTCGAAAAATGTTGATTTTAATGCAAAGCTTGATTATCAAAGGACTCTGAAATATACTCTAATAACGATATGAAGATGACGTTCTGCTTTTAGTGTAATCCGCCCGTTGTTTGAACTTCACAAAGGGCTTTGCTGACAGTATAGAGAGAATTTTGGATTCTCAGAAAGCCTTATTGCTATGGAAAGATAGACTATCATTGAAGAAACTTCTACAAGCGCATTTTCAAAAAAATAAATGTTCAGCTGTCCTATGAACCCCTATTTTTCAATACGAAAGCTACGTCTTCGAGATAACTCATTTCCACCTCCTTTTCACATTTCTTTCGGCGATATTGTAAGATGGTAATCCAAATACATTTTCCATTATGTATGACTTTTAGAAGAAAGTTATACTAATTTTTTTTATGTCGCTGAAGTAAGCTTTTTTAGAGTTCGCGTACATTATTTTCCAAAGCACTGTTTCGCAATGAATGCACTTTCTTGGAAACTTGATACTGATGTTGTAGATTTTTAACTATCAGGTACTTCCTCTTAGTGCGCAGAACTAGCGAGGAGAAAAAAACGCCTAGCTCTCAGAGTAGTTAGTACTTTGTTCAAAAATCTCAACAATTTTTGTTAGCAATTATATAGAAATTTAGATTGTCAGAGCACTTCATCGTCATGAAGAAACGCCACAATGTGGAGAAGAGTTCTATAGGTAAATCCCAAGACCGACTACCTATTAACCTCGGCATAGTTTGAACAAATGAATAGTTTCTTCTGTTTAGCCCTTCCGAGGTGTTATTAATATTATTTATTCAATATTAGCGAGGTATACATTAATACAGTTAGTAATGCAGCTTGAATACACCATATTCGAGGTGGCTAACGTTTCGGCGGGTCGCCTTCGTCAGAGCCTGGAAAGATCACATTGATCCACAATCCACTAAGCCAAAAACCTCCATAACTTTA